>WUQG02015333.1:0-11675 GCA_011317285.2 Androctonus mauritanicus | reverse complement strand
GGAAACGACGTTTTCCGACGTGGAAACAAATCCATAATTTGGCTGACGCTCCTACATGTGTAGGATTTGTTTTGCTCTGCCAATTAGTACTATAACTGAATGGAAAATGGCGTTAAAAAGATCATAATAAAAAATATTTGTATTCTCCCTGTTACTTAATAAAAAACAGATTAGGAAGTGGCTTAATATATTTACAAATAATTTCCATCACGGGTTACCCACATTCATTTCTTTTTTTTGTCAAGAGATGATGCCAATTTCCATTCTGTCAGAATACTAACTGACGGGGCGAAACAAGCCTTTCCACAAGCTGCCCATCCCTTCGGAGGATTGTAGAAGACAGGGATCGACGGACTGAGCCTGGACCCGTTGATAAATATTTTCGAGGGGTGGGACCAGAGAATCGAACCCGAGTCTTTCAAAGTGGAAAGCCAAAATGTTTCCACGCGGCTAATCCGGTCGAAGGCCCAATTGAGCTAAAATTAAAAACTATAGAAGAGGATGATTCTCTTTTCTAGAAATGTCTCTATAGATCAATTGTTCAACTGATCTCGAACAAATCCAGAATTAAATATCATTTATGTTATTTAAGGCTTTCTGAAAAATGCAGCTCAATTGGAGTAAAATGAAGGGAATAGGAGGTCTTGAATTCTTCTAAATTTTGTATCGCTCAACCAATCTCGACCAAATTTATATATATTAGATGTTTTTGATGAGATATTTTATTACAATAATAATATAATTTCAATATACAATGGACTCTCGTTTTACGAATCTCCAATTTAACTGTTGAGAACCTCTAATTTAAATATTTGAACTCTTTAGTTGGTCCCAAAAAGTCCCTAATCTTAATTAATATCATTCTTATTTACGAATTTTCGATCTTACGAATTTTTTTGGGAATCCGTGCGAGTTCGTAAAATCGAGTACACTATTTACAAAAATATTAATTATTTTTCAATAATTAATTAATTCAATAATAATTTTAAAAATATTATTGAATTATTATTATTATTGAAAATATATTTAATAATATAATTTCAATATATTGAAGTTATATTATATTGGCTGTGTTCGAAGTACTGGTAAAGAGTACTTCGCGGATCGGTTTGACGACTTCGCCGGAAGTTTCGCCATATTCAGACCTGCTCGAAGTATCTAGACTTCTTCTCCAAGCGGTCTACAGAGGCCGCTTCGACGAAGACCACATTGATGTGATATACCTACGAGGTCTACTAGTCTAAAGATGGATGACAACAGTCTATCGCCAAGTAGTCAGGAATATAAAAAAGCATTTAAATGTAATTATTGACATAGTTTTTAATAATAATCTTTTTTGGTTATGTAAATTTTCTTGAAAAGCCATATTTGTTTAAGGTTCTCAACAAGAGTGCTTAAAGCCGTTCGAACTTCTCTCTCCACAAAGAATACTTAGCTCGAGAGTACTACAACTTAGTAGTCTTGTCTGCAGTAGTCTCGGCAATAGTAGTCTCGATACGTCGAACACAGCCTAACTTTTTGTAGTTTTATAAACTGTGGCCTTCCAGCAAATTCGTTATGAAAATTTATGCATTTTCAAAAAATTAGGTTAAATTTCAAATACTGAAGTAAATCTGAAAATTTTTTTTAGTAATTTTTAAGGATCAATAATAGCAATTATCAGTGGAATTTTTATGGTTTATATTTAAACTTAAACCGTATGTAAAAGTACAGTATAGAAATACTTAAACCGTACTTTTAAGTGTTTCTATAGAAGCTTACATTATGAAGTTCAAACTTATTTATTGAAAAATATAATGGATCTATAGTGAGTTTCTCAATTTATCCATTATAATTACTGCATTTGATAAAATTATTACGTTCTTAATTAAAATTATAAGCTGATCTACATTCCTTGTTTATCCGAATACTTTACATTGAGGTTCCTTAGGAAAAATATTTATCATTCCCTATTTTATATCATAAAATTTTGATATCATATTTTAATTTAAATATTATATTGCTAATTTTTTGTAAACTGTTATTTGAATTTGCGACAAAATCATTTATTTGCATAGATTTATTTTGTTTGATAATATTTTTCAACAAATAATAATTACTCTATTTATAAATACTGTAATATTTAACTTTTTACATAAATTGAAATTATATTTATTTATAAATGAATAAATAAAGAAATCCAAAATTCTAATAATTTATAACCATAAAGGATAATATGTAAAAAAAGTACAAATAAAATATATAAATAATAAATAAAACTAATTTTGCAATACTTTATTTCTAACATTTTAAATTATATAGATAATAATCTATAATAAAATATATCTATAATAATAAAAGACAATGTCTATTGTCTATCAGTGACAGCCATAAGTCCCTACAAAATGAGATTGGGGATTTGAAAATTCGGCAGTATGTCCAGGATATCCGTGAGGATTGCGTTGTCAAACATTGCCAAAATCCGTCCAGGAATTGAGTTATTTTATTCTTGACAAAACGTGTGTTTAATCTTTTAAGATTTTGTTCGAATTTTGCTATTGCTGGATCCTCCGAATATCGGGAAAGATTTAGAATATTATTAAAGTTCAGGAATAATTATTCTGGAATGGATCATAGGACACAAAGATGACGTCATCAGATACATGTTGCCAATTTTAATTAAGTAATAATTCTGAATCTAATTGTATCTAGTAATATGGCGTTTAAATTTCACTAGTTATTATATAAATTGCATTGAAAAATACAGATAGACAGACTGATTCTAGATTTTTTTAGGAATAACTAATTATATTAAAATACGCAACAAATAATTGTTGTGTCTTAAATAATATCAATATAATAATAATTTATTTGTTAAATTATCACATTATAATAATAATAAAATGCACTAATAATGATTAGATCATTGTTTCCAGAATTCATTATAAAACAATAGCGGCAATTATGGATGCTATATGCTAACCAATTAAATTTGCAATAAATATTATCAAAGCTGAGAGAGTTTTGAGTTTGGGAAGATTTATTATTTTCTCAGTTGTTTTAGACTTTAAAATATTATACTAAACTGTAATGTATCGTACTTAGTTTTATTATTCGTCATTGTAAAAATAATTGTGCACTGAATAGGCTATTGTTCTGTATAAAATTATCTTAATTACAGTAACTTCAAACGATACATATTATTAATCTAAATAAAAAAAAAAAAAAATCAATGCTGGTGTATTAATTAAAAGACATTTATTTATTTAGACTAATTATTTTTGTAAAAAATGAAATGTAATTTCTTTTTACAAAAATTAATCCCTTACAGATTACAGATGTATTCTAAATTAATGTTAAAGTGAATTAAAAAATGACAAATGTAATCGGATTTATTCATAGTCAGTAAGCAAGATATTTTTCAGATTTACTTGACTGTTGAAAATAATCACATTAAATACATATACAATATTTTCGTTATAGATTTAAAATTTGAAATAATGGAATTTCATTGACTTCTTGACTGAAGAGTATTTTCTTTCTTTTATTTTTATTATTTTATAATTCATATAAACTGAATAATTTCTTTTCAATACTTTCCTATAATAAATAAATGGATTTGCCATCTATATTCGTGTTTTTTTTTTTTTTTTTTTTTAATGGAATAAAACTAATTGAACCATTTTTTTTTAATATTTTATTAAAACATACGTTCGAAATGAATGTTCACAAATATTCGTAAACATTATCTTTTAAGTATCTCTGAGAAAATTTATCGATAAATTCGTTAAATAAATAAATATGGAAAAATTAAAGGCAACGTTATCCGGAAACTATAAATGAAAGAAATCAAAAAAATATTGGATTTTAGATAAATTAAAATTAACTTGAAATTTTCAAAATATTGAAATAAATTTATATTAAATTATAAATATCATATAAAAATAAATTTATTAAATTTGCTTACTTTATTTTATATTTGAAAATTTGTTAATAAAAACTGCAATACAAAATCAGTTAGATGCAACTTATTTAATGAATTAAATAAAATATATTATATTAAAAATTCGAGTTAATTTAGAAATATTTACATTAATTGGAAGGGGGTATTTACATGAAATCTCAATATTGCTATAATTATTGTAATTTTACGTATTAAAAAAATAGGACTAAGAATTTTCAATACGTTTCAATAGATAGATATGTTTATTTTCTTAAGAAAATCGAAATTAAAATTGATATTTTCAATTTTGATTAATAAGTTCAGTAAATTTACCTAGCATGCAGTCATTTTCTCAATATTTGAAAAAAGTTATCATCATTATAGTAGGCTACTGTACCTTTTCTATTCTATGCAACAACAATATTCCAAAGATCTTGCATAAGCAATGCGGTTATAAAAACTATAGAGCGCTTTTAAATGTAATCAAAATTGTATCTATATTCTATAAACGAATATAATAATTATATTTCCACAAAAATTAAAGTTCTCAATAAATTTTTGCCGAAAATTTAAATGCCAAAATTTCATGAAAATTTTTCCAGTAATAATAGAAATAATATCTATATGGATTGACTGAAATGACAATACTGTAGATTTTTTTTTTTTTTTAGGAAATATTGCAATGATGCCTAAAAATTGGGATTTATGCATGCGATAAAATTTTAATATATTATCGATCATTTCATTATTTTTTTATTATAAATCAATTGATATTTATTATATTATGTACAATTATTGATTTTATAATTATAATTTGTTTCATTAATTAAGCAATAAAGCATTTTACAATAACACTCGTTTCCAAAAAAAATTGTGCTTTTAAGGTGTACATTTTCAAATAGTAGATGGGAATAGTTTCCATAAAAGCTAAAAATTTCCAATACTTATCACGATTTCAAACGCGGAAGGAGAACTTATTGGAGGATAACCTGACGTTGTCATTCGTATGAATCGTTATGAAATTAAACTTATTTAATCCATAGTTTAAAAATTGTAATAGATCCTTAAACCAAAATAATGTACTGGTGATGCTTATTTTAAGTATTAGATTTATTACACTGATTTAGAAAGACATGTTAATCATAATCTCAAAATAAAATAAAAATTTAAACGATATTACAGTATTTCAATATTGCCAGCAGCTTCAATTAAATATTGTATTTTCAAGCAATAGGACATAAATAACTAAATAGCTTTTCAAAATCTTTAATAAAAGATGAATAAAAAAAAACTAGTTTGTCGCATCTCGCTATCTCCAAATGAAAGTTTAAATTTTAACTCATTATATTTGAATAATAATTTATTATTCTTATTAAACAATTCACTTCTCAACTATTTTTTATAATTAAACAATTTTTGAATATCACGAAGTAAGCAATTAAAATTTATCAGTTAAGTTATATTTAATTGTGGGAATTTAAGATAATCCTTCTGTTTAACATTAGAGTTTTTAAATAAATCATATATTATAAATCAGTAAATTTTATATTTTTAAATCAAATTTGCTGATTATGAAATAAGATTTATTTATTTAAGTTCGTGAAAGAATTAAAATTGCCTATTTTCCGAAGATGACATTTATTTAACTTTTGAAATCTTTTAGTTTTCTGTGTTCAATTTTAATGCAAATTTAATCAACATAGATGACAAATGACATGACGCCGTTAAGATTATGAAGCTATTATGACGACATGCACTGTTGTGTCATCATGACATCATAAATTATTGATTATTTGTGACGCTATCTATTATTACATCACGATGATGTCACATCGGGAATAATGTTGTTGATACATATTGAAATATACGGTGATGTATTAAGAAATGAGGCAAGCCATATAGTACCCTTATACTGCTAACACTTAGTGCCATCTATTGCCAACCAATATAAACTTAAAATTGTGATAAAAATGAATTTCTATCCTGCAGGATTAGTCGATCGTATAAGGATTAAATGATGCGTCGTCAAGGTGTCATTTAATGGCAGAACATCTTTATCGAATTTCATGAAAATCTGCTAATTAGTTCAAATGTTATTAGTGGGGACAGATAATAGACATTGACCCGATCTTATAAGTCTCTATTTCCTTCGTAAAATAGGCTAATAAATTATATTATTTTTGATGTTAATAATTATTAATTTTACAATATATGTGGGCTGTATTCATTCTAACATTAATAAATAATTTATATCAAAATTTATATTGAATAAATATTATTGGTAGTAAATAAATTAGTGACAAAAGAAAAATTTATAAAAGTTATTTTGGCACAAATAAAGGCATTTTAATTCTAAAGGTAAAAAAAAACCAAAGAATTTCTCTTTCTATCTCATTTTCAACTGAATGGGAATATAAAAATCAACTTAAGGTTTCTTCATCTGATACGAACGCACTATTCATAATTTGTTTTTGATTATTCCTTTATAAGTTGAAATCAAGACAATAATGCTTTTATCAATAGATATAACAATGATTGTTTATCAATATTAATTAAACAAAATTGGAATACTACATCACAATCTTACATATTCATATTCATTCTTTTTTACTTTATAACAATACTTCAATTTAAATTTCGTTCTAATCTAAAAAGTTTATTAATAAATTATTTAGGGAGATATTCTAAATACAGAAAGTAGCAATAATAAAAAATGTACAAGTAGCTTATTTTATGTAGTAAAAAACTGATCCTGAAGAATCTGCATTTACAGTAATTACATTTATTTTAAGTGATCTTTATATGAAGACGACCACATTAATGCAAAGATGACGTGATGAATTAAATCATTATGTTATCTACAGCCAAACGACAAAAAATCTCATATTTGACTGAATCTGTTGTAAAATGACCATAAAGCAAGATTGCCTCAAGAAAAAAAATTTATGGTCACTCTAATTAGAAGTGAAAGAACTAAATATATAACATCGCTTAAAAATTATAATAAAAATTGATTAATCACATTTTCCTTAAAAAATAATTCTTGCAAAATTTGCAGATTTATTCATCAGTTCCTTTACTAATTTTTAATCATATGTGTGGCATTATATTTTAATTTATTTTTAAAACTAGTGCAATTCTCATATGATGGAATTAAGAGAAATTATTAAAATGCATTTAAATTTTTTAATAATCTGAATTACTTCATTTCAGAAATGGAACTGATCAATTTATAATATTGTACTTTCTGAAAACATTAAGCCCAGTTAATTTTTATTTTTCTATAATAATGTCTGTCAAAGAAAAATTATCTATTCGCCATTTTTGCCTTTTTATTATATAGTACAGCGTTAAAACAAGCTAAAATTTTAATATGAAAATGGTACAATCAAATTGGCTTCACAATTAAAACAAAAAAATATATAGAAAAGTCTCAAATGTTTTCAATGATTTTATAAAATAAAAGAAAATTTTAATTAAAAAAATTAAAATATAGTATTAATTCAGTTAAGATATTTCGTATCAATCGATTCCTTATAACTGCATCTAAAAATTATTTAATACAATTTGAAAAATTTTATTAATTATTTAAAAAATGAAAATGAATTAAATATTTGATTTTTAATAAAGGTGTTTCTTTAAAATGATTTAAATAATGATTAAATTAAAAAAACTTCAGAAATTTGATGATAATTTTTATGTAACTATTTGAATGATTAAAATTAAGTTTCATGTCCACCCATTAGTTAGGCAGGTGTAAGAATCGGTGGTTTTCTAGAATAAGCTACAGCATTGCGACCAAACCCTTTTCCATTAGCGGCTAAAAAGATCTTTCTGCCTCATTGACTTTATTTTCCATAAAAAAAAAATATCTTCCGACGACAACTTTTTTGAAAACTGGTATAAGGTGATTCTACACTTCTTGACGTTCATCCAGTTTAAATCAATGAATTTAATTATTGGGTGGATGAATAACCTAGATATAACCAGATTTTGTCCGATATAGTTATTAGATAACGCTCATCTCCACCTTCGTTTATCGTATCAGTTCAGTTTATAACTTTTACCTTACACGAATTAATCCTTACGCATATCGCTCCAGAACACGAACAACATGAGTACAGAATATTTAATTTTTCTTTCTAGATTAAATTAACATTATATTAAAAATTTAATCGATATTTTTTCACGTTTAATTTTAGAAATACTGTAATTATATACTTTTAGTTTTTAAGCCTTTAATCTTTAAATCGATAAAATTTGAAAGTTTATAATAACAAAAGAATAACTGGAAAAGTTATTATTGTATTTTTTATAAATGCCAAATAGAAATTTTGAAATTATTTTGAAAGTTATTAAAATTATATTACAATAAATGTCAAAAATAATTTTATTGCTTGAAAGTATTTTATGTAGAATTGAAATTTCTTTTTAATTATTTCTGGGTGCTGAAGAGTTTAATGCAGCATCTATGCATCCACAATTATTTTTTCTTTATTATAGTAATTTTCGAAAGCCAAACATATAGTATATACTATACTATCAATAGTTTAAGTTTTCTATTATAGGTATTATTTTTACACTAACGGTATCTGTACAAAAAAAAAATTATAGAGAAAAGATGCTTTTAAAATCTGTTTTGGAAAAACTAGGCGTGTCTACATCACTATGGCAACGAAAATCTTTCGCCCAGCTAAGTAAAATGTCAGAAAGCGTATTATGACGTCATCTTCGCACAACCGATAAAACTTTTTGACAGCCGTGTTCTAATAATTTTTTTTCTTTATATATGCATTTAAAGTTCAACAAATATTAAAAGTCACATTAAAAATTTAACTTACTTAAAAAAATTATATTTTAACAGATACGAGATGTTTATCCAAGAAATTATGTCAAATATTATATTTTTAGATAATAATGAATATGAAATAGCAATTAAATTATCTCATAGGAATTGTGAAGTGAAGAAAATAGACCTATTAACTAATTGCTTCATATGTTGAAGCTGTGGGAATTCAATCTATGCAAATATATTTATCAATATAAATAACTCGTCTCAGAAAATTTATCATTAACCACAGCTTTTCTCCCCTTCCCGATATAATGTAATTATAATACATTATTCATTAAATTAAATATGATTTTAAAAAATAGCGTCAGCTGGAGATGACAAAAATTCATAAGAAAATGGAGTCATTGCACTGTCACCACTGACTCACGTGACTTAATCGATTTTAATATTAAGTTGATTTTTTTCCTGTTCGCCTAGAAAAAATCTTGATTTGTTATTTATTTTAAGTTTTTTTATTATAATTATAAACGCATTTAATGTTTAACTAACGTTTTACAATTTTTAAAAATAATAGCATATTTGTTACAAACTACATTAAAAAATTTTAATTTTTTTCTGAATCTGCTTTTTATAGCAATTATTGTTTACAATATTATAAATTTGGGCAAATATATTAAAGTGTATAATTCATACGATAAATAAATATAAATTTCAATTCTATTTTACAATTAAAATTTGAATTACAACTCAAAAATGAATAATTTATAAATTTTATGATATATTACGGTTTGTTTTAGTATTTTGATATATAAAGAAAACTTACTACGATGGATTGATCTTCAGTTATCTTGAATCACTTCCAATAAACAAGCTTCAGAAGTTGAACAAAATAATGAAATTAAAGTCTCTGTAGACGTCCAAGTAGTGCGTAACAATACGAATTGCATGTGTTACAACTTATTCTTTATCTCTTGACCAATAACGTCCATATTGAACGGCGCGCGCAACTTTATTTAACCATTTGAGAAGCGGATTACGGTCGCCTAGCAACTATTTATCCTGTATTTTCAAATCTAGCCAATCAGAAAATATGTAACGGTGCGTTATATACGTAGGAAATTACTGAAAACATCATTTATACTGGAAGTATTACAATGAAAATATTGCGAAATAATATCTAGCAACTTTTTCATATTAAATGATTATCGTTTTAAGAGGTTGTTTCTAACAAACCAGGCCAAAAACAATAGAAAATATATAACCAGAAAAATTCAATGAATATTTATGATATTAATATAACGCGACAAATTATTCATATTTCAATGTCTTATTAATTATACTGTTACATTTTCATCATTCTTCAAATATTTTTTGTCAAAATAAATTTTATAATTGAAAAATATCATTACTTGTGTTAACTAATATTAAAGACAATTTCTTCCTTCCTATCCAGGTTAATTGATGCAGACACAATTTTAAACTAGCAAATTTTCTGAATTATAGCGTTCTATTTAGGACTATTCATAAATTAAGGTCAAAGGTCCATAATAATTATTTATGTATACAATATAAAACTAGAAATAAAAATAAGAATTGAATATACTGTATAGTATATATTAATATTTAAATCTCTAAAATTTTTGCAATTAATAGCCTAGTATATTAGAAAAATGCAATTTATAATTTGCGAAATTTAAACCCTTGAAAATAAGTTGATAGTGGATTAAAGATATTTTTTGTTATTTGCGCTTTTCATTTTCTTTCTTTGTATAAATCTCAAAGATTAAATAAGATATAAAAATTTTAATAATGATGCTTTTTTAATTAAATTTATTTAAAATTAAGCAGTTCGAAAAATGAAATTTTTTCTCTTTAATTGGAGTAAAAAATGTTCTTTGGATCAGGAAGAAAAACTAAATTATTGAATGGATTCTTTTATAGAAAAATTTTAAAAATTAATAACCGAATTAAATAATAGTTTCGAAAGAATTTCAAAATAGTTCTTTTGGCATTTTTAATAAAGTAAGAAAATATACTCAGAATAAAAATTATGCAGAAAAAATTAAATATTTATAATTTTTAATCCTCAAAAATGGAATAAGAATAGCAAATAATATTTCTATTTTATCACCTCTAGAGTTATCATAAATATTTTGGAAAATATAGATCTTAAACCATATAGAATTTATATTCCTCAAATCAATAATACTTTTTCTTCAATTTAATTCCCTGGTAATGTACAATAGTAAACAATATTGAATTAAGTTAAGACATTTTGAAATACTTCTGATCTTAACTTACTGATTGATAACAAATTATTCATTTTCTCTTCAATCAAACCAAGAACAATGTATATAGCATACAAGTGTTGAAAATAATATCAAGACGAAGAAAAATGTAGGGCCTATTCTTTCCATAATCAAAAGTAAAAAATCGATATCAAGAAATATTTTCACATAAAAAAGTATTATTAATTATTCTAGTTGAGTATGATTCCAATTTATATTATTTAAAATTAAATTTATTCACTATATTTTTTCTCGTAGTTTTGTAAGTTTTATATAAAAGAATGAACCAAATTATGAATTTTTCTTAATCAGACTATATATCTTATCCAGATTGTGTATACTGTAATTATTCAATTATATAAATAATTAAATAATTACAGTATACACAATCAACAATAATACACAATAGTTTATTTTTTATTTATTTTTCATTTTTATGATTATTTATATGATTATTCAATTATATAAATTATTGAATAATCAAATAAATAATTGCTGAATGTTCTTTTATCCTCCTTGATCATTTGTTTTCAGGAAATATAAATTGTTTTGGCTTATTTTGGAAAATAATATTCTCCTGACAGAGAGTCGTCTCATATCTGGTGGCACGGCAGTGCCGCCGCCAAGTCGAGCAAGCACGGCCGTACCATCCTTTTCTGGAAGCAACTCAGGG
>WUQG02015332.1:0-31906 GCA_011317285.2 Androctonus mauritanicus | reverse complement strand
TTACTAAGCTTGCTAATAGTGCTGGTTTTTAATAATTGATTTATTAGAAGCAAGTGATTTATATGTACTTATGTAAGAACTTATTGATTTACGAAAATGTAACCATAACAACATTCTGTTGTGTTTCTGTACATAAATTGTTGGAGGTTTGAAATATGTTCAAATATCTATCCTGAAGATGGTATCGAGTACTGAAAACATTAGCTGTTAGATGTTGAATAAAATTTTATGATTATTCTCAAATGCAGAAAGTGCTATTTTTTAAGTAATAATATGATTAAAGAGTAAAAGCAATTAATTGAAAGTAGACATATTTATGCACGATATTTCCTTTTTTTTTATCAAAGTTGATGTAAATTATAATGCAAATTTTTTTCTCTTAATTTCCTAAGCTATAGGAAAATAATGTACCTTGTATGTAAGAAAACATAGTAATTTATATTCATATTAAAATTATAATTCTCCAAAATATCCTAAATTTTATTTGAAATTTTGTTTTCAAAACAATCTACAAATCATCATGCTTGTTTTCAATTTCATTTTCAAAGTTTATAAAAAAAAAAATGGAATTTTGTAGAGAAATTTTTTCTATAAAATTAATCAAAATTATTTCAAATTCCATTGATATCAAAGGTTAATTAGGTAGAATTAGGTTTAATTTAAAATAATTTTCCATTGAAGAAAAATTTGAAGTATATTAATATTATAATTAACTTATTTGTAAATATAACATAATGAAATTGTTCAGAAAATATTATTTGATAGTTTTCAATGAAGAAATAAAAGAGAAAAAACTAATATTCATTCTTTACTAAATTATGATTACTTACTATATGAAAAGTCTCATATATTTTTTTTTATTTAAGTCTCACAATATTTTTTTTAGTAATTCTGTTAGTGTGTAATTTATATTTTTAAATATCATACAATAATAGAAAATTACAAAAGATATATTAATATATTGAGAATTACTTACTTAGTAAGCAATTATACATATAAGTAAACTTTAGAATAATGAAATAAATGAGTAATTTATTTTTTTAAATGATTGGCTTCATTTTATTTTAGAAAATATAATTTTAAATAAAAAATTTTATTTATTTATTTCAAAAAACCTCAATATGACACACATTTCATAGCTCCTCAAAAAAAGTGATTCAAATAAAAAAAAGTGTGATTTTACAGGAACACACAACAGATTTTATATAATTAATGCTTTATATCAGCAAAGGAATATTAAGTTAGGATTATTAATACATTTATTATTCAGGAAAAGTGACAAACTCAAAATAGTTATTACTTTTTTTTGTATTATTGGATCATAATAAAATTTTGACTTGTGGCACTTTTCCTGAGAAAGTTCAATATATGTCACAGTCATTATGTTTGGAAGCTACCTATTCAGAAAAGACTAACATTATTATTAAAAATTATCTATTTTTTGAAAAGTATAAACAGAATAAACATACCCCATATCATTTTGATCTTGATTGATTCTTTCCATAAGTAGTGCTAATCTTTCCCATCTCATATGACTACATTCTTGATGGAAATCAAAAGATACATATCTATTAAAATAATAAATATTTTATAATAATAGAATCTTTTAATATTAAACTTATATCTGTTAATATTATAATGATAGAAACTCATAGATTTTGATTTCAAAGAAAGCTTTTTAAAGATCATTACATAAATATAATTTTATTGTTTTTTTTTAACGAGATGAAATTAAAATTTCCTAAGTAAATATTTTAAGATATGCAGGATATTCATAATTAATGTTTACATTTCAAAAAGCTGCAACTCAGAACTATTCAGCAGAATGATTTCATGTTTAATATGGAGACTTCTGTGATGATAGAATTTTGTTTGACACAAGAAAGTTAGTCCCAAAAATTTTTGCTAAGGTATTAAATGGCACTGCTACACCATAGTGAAAAATCATAATGTCTCAAAACTTTACAATATGCATGGTACTCTGTATGATTATGCAATAGTATGATCAATAAACTGTCCTCTGTTATCAACAATGTGCTGAAATTAAGAATGATATTGTAAAAATGATGTGTAATTTTATGAGTGTTGAAGACAATGAAGGACAGCATATCAAGCATACTGCTGCATAATCACAAAATGTATGTATGTATATCCCCATAAATTTTAAGATGTTATTATTTATTCACTATATGTATCAGTGTCATTTATTGCTCTAGGAGAAATTTTTAGACCAAACTTTTTTCTGATGTCACAAAATTTCATCACTACCAAAATCTCCATGTTAAATATAAAATCATTCCACTGAATAATTCCCAAGTTATAGGTTTTTGAAAGGTGAACTTCAATTATCGCCATCCAATATTTTTGAATCAAGGATAGGAGTTACATATGATAGTGAGCAATATATAATATTAGAGTTCTAAATACATAATATTTCTAAAGTGTTCTTCTCATTCAATTTATTTGCCATTTTGAAACTTCAATTCAGTTCCATAGATTGTTGGCATCATAATCCACTATATAAACATGCTGTCATTAATTATACAAATGTAGACTATATATAAAAAATCTTATTTGCTTTACCTTTGATTACTGCTATCTATCTTATTTTAACTTTTAATATAAATAAAATCATATACAGCAGTTTAGGAAATATTTTAATATAGTAATGAACAAACGTTTTTGGTGCTGTACACTATCACCCAGGTTAGATTCTGTACAGAACTTTCAAATTTCAATTTGAAAGTTCTAGTTCTAGTTTCATGTTGGGATAGCTATATACCAGTGACATGGTTCTAACACTGATGTATGGAAGTGAATTTGGTATGGGATGAAAGGCATAGAAAGGATTTGAGCACAGTGGAGATGAAATACTTGAGAAGTGTAGCTGGAGTGACAAGATATGATTGTGTTTTGAATTACAAAATACAAAAGCAATATGGAATGAAAATGTGTGTGACAGATGCAATATGTAAGTCAACTTTAAGAATGTTTGATCATATGGAATGAATGAGTGAAGAGCAATTAACAAAGCAAGTACAGTGCCCACTGCTTTATAAAATCACTTCTGTTCTGAATCGTTTTGATTTTATTAATCGGCTAATTTTAAAAATGGCGAACTAAAATTTTGCATCTTTTTTCAAAATCCAATTCACAGACAACATAATTAAAATGAGATTATAAAATACGATATAGTAATGCAATTAAAATAGTTTAATTTTACAGATACGGTAGTACAGATACAATTTAAAAATCAATCTTGGATAGTGAAAAATTGCTCGATTTTGATTTGCTTGGAACTTACTATGATTAATCTTTCAACAGTATTCTTAAAATTGTAAAATTGACTGAAACTTTCAGTATCACCCCCTTTTTTCTCCAAAGTTCTACACAGAATGTCTAAAGCTCATCAGGCATCAGCTGCAGTTGGAGGCAGTGTTGAGTATGTCTAAATGTCTAAAGTTCATCAGGCACCAGTGTAGTTGGAGGCAGTGGCTTCTTCGTTGTCAGACACCTCATCACAAGAAGATAGCTCCTATGATTCCAAGATTTCCTCAACAATTTCGCAGTCCAATTTTTCACCTGAAGTTGGCAAATTGTCATCGATGGACACAGAAATGGAGAAAGCCTTCTTCAAAGATTTCTGTTTCTTCCTCCGACAAGATTTTTGCCACAGACTCTTCCTTCAATCCACTTGCTTTAAAGCAGTTGTAGATTGTATTTCCTGTAACAGTGTCCCAAGCATTTTTATTGTGTGAATTGCATCTAAGAGTGTTATGGATTTTGCAATGTCATTAGCAGATCAAGGTTCTTCAGAAAAGGAGGATTCAATTTCTGTAATCGCCATCTTAGCGATTTCTTTTCTGTATTGGCATTTGAATGATTTTATAATCCCTTGATCCAAAGAATGAATAATGCTTGTGGTGTTTGGAGGAAGAAAAATCAATTTGATGTTCTCTAATTTTAGATCTGTGAGATGGGTGCAACAATTGTCTAATAAAAGAACAATTTTCTCTCTCTTCAGATCCTTATCCTAATCTTGAAAAAAATTGGTAAAAATTTTTATAGTCATCCAAGCTTTGATATTGTTGATGTAATGCACTGGTAAATTCTTCACTCGTTTAAAGCAGTAAGGATTTTTGCTTGATTCTATCACTAATGGAATTTTCACAGATCTCATCATACTGCATGTTAAAAGAATAGTTACTCTTTGTTTAATTTTTTACTTCCAGCCCTGAATTCATTCTTGAACATCAGTGTATGTTCAGGCAGGGCACAGTAGAATAGACCAGTCTTGTCAGTGTTAAAAATTTGTTTGAGTTTATATTCCTTGAGCAGTTCTAGAAAAACATTCTCGTTCCAGCTGTCTGCCGAGTGATTGTCTGCATTCTGTTTTTTGCTGTGCAACTTCATATAAATGATATCGTTGCACTCATTCTATTGAATCAACCATCCATCAGTTGTAGAAAAATTTTAAACTCCAAATATGGTTGCGAAGCTCTGTGCTTTTTCACATAAAATTGCGTAGGAGATAGACACCTTCATCATTCTTGCATTCTTGAACCACTCTAAAAAGGCAGCTTCAATTTCCTCCGATTTCCCACTTTGTTTCCACTTTCTTGACAGATTTTGTTGTTAATGATCTCCACAGCTATCTTTTCCCTTTGCTTCAGTACTCAAACAGCTCTGATCACCAACAAGAAATGTTGGTGAACAGAGCTGTTTGAGAAATTCCCAATTTTGCAGCAGCTTCTCTTTGACTGCATTTAGGCATGCTATTATACTTGATCAATATTTCTTGTTATTCTTTGAGACTAAGATCCCTTTGCTTAGACATGTTAACTATATGACTACTCTCATACTGACTGAATAACGCACCGAAAACATATTCTTTTATTTTGTCTTTGTCGGTCGACCCCAATTAAAGTAATTATTAAATGTAATTAAAGTATCGGCAATAAAACAGTATTTTCACTCGGATTCCTGAAAATTTTATTGTCGATAACTGCATTTAATAATCACTGCTTTTATTGTTTTACACTCTTCAATTTTCTGTGATTCAGATGGAGTGGTCAAACACCTGCAGTTGAAATACTAAAGAACTGGTGAATTTTGAATTAAAATTTCAATTAGAAAAGCGATTTTTGTTTTTGCACTGCAATGAATGATTTTTATATGTGGTGATATTGATTTTATTACCTGGCGATTTTTCAATTGTATTGCATTGATTTGAATCCATTCCTAAGTATTTGATTGCATAAAGTGGCTGATTTTATCAAGCAGCAAGCACTATATATATATTGGATATGTGGAGGGTAAATGTCAGAAAGGAAGGCCAAGGAAAGAGTGAAAAGGACAAGTGGATGAATATCTGAGAAAATATGGGTTTCAGAATGCTTATAAAAGGCAGACATGATATGAAAAAAAGAATGACTGTAGAGGAAGCTGGTATAGTATTTAGAGATAGCGATGTATGGCACTATCTAATTAGTGGTATTTTTTTTTCTGTCTTTTATTTTCTTTCTTCTTTGAGTATTGCTAACACTATTATAAGGATACAAGAACGATATTTTTGTTGTTGTTGTATTAACATTTATATATTTAGTTATTTATAATGAAGTTTACATAAATAAATATACAACTGTTAATTTAAAAGTAATATTAATAATTTTTAATTTAGTAAAATAAGCTGTAACAATATAAAATTTCAATATGAAGTGTAACATAACTAATTTTTTTAAAACATTGAAAAGCTTAAATGTTTATTTATTTTCAACGTCTTAGAATATAATACATAGTTATTCAAAAATATGTAATACAATTATACATATTTTGGAATAATTATATTGTCCCACACAAATTATTTTATAAACAATGAAACAAAATTAAATTTTTCCGAAAGTCAGAAAATAAATTTAGCAAATGTTTGAATATTCAAATATAATAAATGATAAAATAATATAATATTTTTAGTTATTGGATAAACACTATTATTATTATTATATCAAAATACCTGATTTGAGGATTATTATATTCTCTAACTGCATTTGCAAAAGTTGTTTCTAAAATTTCTTCTTTACCCTTATGATCAATCTGTAATATTTAAAAATAATAATAATTTTTTTATAAATAAAATAATCTTTAATGAATTTTAATATTCAATACTCATGAAAAAATTAAAAATATAATAAATACAAAGAATATAAATAAACTTCATAGTCTAGAAATACTCTACCTTTGAAACAAAATATGTCAGATCATATTGGTCATAATGAGTACCTATCATATGTAGCTATAGTTAATTAATATTTAATCTTTCATATTATTTATAACGAAATTATTTATATATGATTATATTTTGATTTGACTGTTGATTATTCAGTAAAAATATTTAAATCATTTCCTGATTTATGCAAAAAGTAAAGAATAAATAACAATTAGGAACAAGACTGTCTGCCAGAAAGGCAAAAGTTCTACAATGTCTGGCGTTTCCACCGAAACATTGCATCTAGTTCGACCCCGCGCCTCCTCTCTACTGGTCTTTCGAGTCGATCTAATTTTAATATGAATGTCTATCTCATTGGCATCTAGCCATCTCAAAACAGACTCCGACCAATGCTCCATTTAACAACACTTTTATTAAATAAAAATTTAACTTACAATACATTAATAGTGAACAAGTCTCGCCTGCTCCAAAACAATTACGTATCCACAATATAGGAAGTACTTATTCCCAAGATAAACGTCCATAAATCATGACAAACATCACTTAAACAAATCCTGACAATCTACACCAGACCATAGACGACAAACGTTTAACAGGACGAGACTCCTAGCGCCTTCTTCTGGATGGTTTTTTAAAACAACTTTCATTTACATTTTTTTTCATAACAGTAATTTCAAAAGTATTATCTTTCCGAGCAAAACTAGGTTACATAAAAACTAACAATATGTTTTTAATTAATAATAAGAAAACTATTATATTCCACACAAAAATTATATTCAATCACTACAATCCGTTTTAACAGGAACGAACAGTCAGACATGTGACAAGGCAACCATCATGGCGGCATCCATCCACTCTCCCTTCATAGGTAAGTAACGTATTATAAAAAAAAAGTACTTTCTTGCCGACTCCATACCAGTCCCAAAATCTGAAACCTCACAGAATATATGGTAAGAAAGAGTATAGATTAGATATTTTCCAAGCAGCTAACCAATGACCATGTGGAAGTGTTCTGAAGAACTGTCATGGTCTTACTCTTAACATTTGAAAAAGAATCAGTACTTCCCTTTTATAGCAGCTTTGATGAGAAAGCAATCTGTACATGTGTGGGTGTGTGTAGATAAGTAACCGTATGATTACCAATCTGCATTGATACTGTGCAATTACTGATACACACATTGCTTGTGTACATCAGTAATTGTTTGTTTCGCCAAGAAGAAAATGTGTCAATTCTCTTTTCTTGCTATAGCGGCCTTGGCAAGAAAGCAAAATGCACCAATACATATATCACTTGTGAGTATCAGTAAACATTTTTCTCTCGCCAAGTCAGAAATGTGCTAATTTCCCTTTCTCGCCAAGGCCATTATAAACAGCAAGTATCAAAAATTCTTTGAATTTAGAATAAAATGCAATAAATCTTTTTTTAATATCTTTTCAGTTTATTAGAGTTCTTAATCTGATGAATAATTTATGGACACACTATACTAAAGTCCATTCAAATCTCGATACTAATGCACTAAAATTTTCACTGTTTGTATGATGACAGTAACAGCAGTTCAAGTAAAAAACTACTCTAAAATAAAATATAAAAGCAGGGAAAGAAATTTAGTAATAAATACAAAAGATTATACTGTTATATATCTTCCAGTTATTTATAAAGAATTTTTATATATTTTAATCATAAACCAAATCACTAATTATATACAATTATTTAGTAAGTAGTAAGAAGTTAAGTATAAATATTAAGTTCTAAATAAAAGTATACAGTAAGCACATTCGGTAAGCTTACATTGTTTATTGAATGTGCTTATTGCTTAGTTTTATTTAGATTTTATAGGAAAAGACCTTGTATTATTAACGAAGTTCTTTTCAACAAAAATCATAAAATACTGGTTTATTGTTTTCTTTTATTTTTAATATTTATTATAGAATTGACAGATTAATAACAAAATGTATTAATAATGGAAATTTTTCTATTGATTAAATGAAATTACACAAAACGAAATCAAGAACAAAACTATTGAATGATTCACTGAATATTTTCAGATACTATAATTCTATTGTCAAATACTTTTTAAGCATTTATATGAAAACTGTTATACATACTGAGGGTGAAAATATTTGCACCAAGGCAAATTATTTTTTTAATAATCTGAGGTCTGGATTGTGTATTCAACTATCATAAAGATAAAATTAAAAATATTTAACATATAAGAAGGAATTTGTTCTATTTTCTTTGTTAAACTAAAAATTAATTTAATGAAAATTCTAATCACGTAACATTGTATTAAAAACTCTTAATTAATTCATTGCACATATTCTTAATTCTCATCATGTACACTTTTCTGAGTTAATAACCTTCAGATAAAAAATTTTAAATCTGTAAGACAGAAAACAAACTAGGAAAACACAAAATGTTCTTATTTTGAATTACACTGAGTTTAAAATTTATTGCGAAATACAGTTAGGCTTATTGATCTCATAAACACAGTAATTGGCAATGAATTCCATCAAAAATAAACAATTTCTTTTTTATAATAATTAGTTACTGTAATTTTATTTATATGAAGTAGCATTTTTAAAACTATTTAAAAGCTAATTCAGTTATAAATTTCACTTAATAACAGGACATAAAAATTTTGGCACGCTACAACTAGGTAAAGATAGAAATTAATACTTTGTTGTAACACGTGTACATCAAAGCGATTGTTTTTTAACAAATTCTTCTTGGTATTTATGACTCCGAGCACCATTAATTTAATAAAACGTCAATTTAAATCATAAGGAATCTGAAATTTAATCTGAGAAATGTGTTAGTGATCACGATAGGAAGACGACAGACTGAAGTCCCTTTGTCTGAAGATCACTATCTTCGAAACAATCGACTATAAATTGTTAAAACGACAAAACACACGTAAACTAGAATAGTCAAGATTCTTAAAAAGAGGATCTATAATAAGCCATATAGATGCGAATAATCGTTTTTGGATGAAAACTTTTTGCTTGGACCACACGATAAAGAAACAAGTCACCGCCATGACGTTACATTTCCTATAAAATCGCGTGCGTTACGAGCAACAGGTTTCTTTAACGTATATACCGGTATGACCACTTAATTTTTACGTATCGGTTACTCACCTTAGTCATATTTTCACCTTGAAACGATATCCTCTTTCGATCCGAACGTTTCCCTAAAGTAGATAAAACTCGTTCAACCCTTGTCCCTTCCTCTGACTAAGAAGTGAGATGTGCCACGAGGATAGACCGTACCACTCGACGGCATAGGTGGGGAAGTTCACACTGAAACGGCGGATGAGAATGACAAACGGAAACCGCTAAGCAATATTTCGCCTATCACACTGACAATTGTTATTCTAATAACAGAAACGATCTCGATCTACCCATTTGACTATAACCTAAAACAATTCCAATTTTTTTTAAGTTCTGGTATACCTAATCATATAATCGACTAGACCTATAGAACAAGTTCATTCCCTCTGAGCATTGAAGGAGGAACTTTATCCCCGGGCGATTTGTAGTAGGAACCAAGTTGAAAAATACATTTTGAAAAGTCACAATATTCTGTTTGTGTGTGTGTAATCTTTTTGTTTTGTGACTAAACAGTAAACAATTCCAGGAAACGTGGACAAAGAATTGCCATAAAATCATTTAAATTCCGAGAAAAATTTTAAAACTATTGACCTATTCGTTTCTCGGAAATATATATCTACTTGTTATTAATTTCCATTTTGTTAGGTATTTAAAAAACTTTAATTTTCCGCGCGCACACAACACACATACACACAACTGAAACTGCAATTCGTACTTTGAACAGTAGGAACACGTGACAACTGTGACTAATCGAAATCGATCGCATTGGTTTTTGTACTGATTGTTAACATGTGCGCCATTGTTGCTTCAAAACAAAATGATGTGTTTTGGAATTTCCCAAGTTAGTGTCATATTTCGAAATATTCTGACGTTTAAATACGTCACAAACGGGGGTTGGCCATCAAAATTTTTACGCTTAAAAAAGCGAATATATATATTTTTTTTTCTACCGCAATTCTAACTTGAAAAATCTAAAAAGGTAGAATAATAATTATTGTACGGCAAAGTTATAACTGATGCGATATTAATTAAGCGAAACCACATTAAAATTAAACAGTTTATCCAAATAAATTAATAAATTTTATCCAAACAAGCAGATAAGATTATCATCAGTTAATTATTTCTACAGATTTAACTTCATACGTTGCAGATGTTTAATTATAATAAATTTAAATCACAATGCTATGCTATCCAATATCGAAACACGTGTTTCTAAGTTAGTATTTGTTTCTAAAGAAAACTGTTTTGGATTTTTTTATTATTATTAATTAACTGTTTGCTTTAAAACTCTGTTCGCTATCTTTAATAAATGAACGAGTCTGAATGGAAAAAAATGAATAATTGTTTTTAATTAACTGCCTTTTGACGAATATATCACTCTTTAAACGATTTGTTTCTGGCATAAGAGACTTAAAGCAGCAAAAATATCTTGAGATCCTTCATTTATAATTTGACACACGTGTAACCTTTTACGCTCTTTTTTTTTTGGACGACTTTTAGTATAATTTACTTAATGGACTAATGACGAATCCTTTTATCGTCGTTCGCAACTGACTACAGTACGAATTTAACACTTAAATTCTGAACTTAAATCAATTCTCTTAATTTATTTCCACTTAAGACGACGTTAAATTTAAGAAAGTTTTCGATTTTTACGATGATAATTATGTAAATATACAAGTTTAACTATTAATTTTCTTTTATAATGGATAAAAACCTTTGGCATTTTCGCTAGAGTATCAATACACAACTACCAAAACGGTTTAATCAATAAAACGTCTACTGTTTATAATTCACTTTCGTATATAATTCGCATTTAAACGGGTGTTATATTCTATTTAACGCTAATTATAGTTAGTGTCTATCGAATCCCGATACAAAAAAAACGGTGATAATGACCCGACCCGTGTTATTAAAATTGCAAAACACCTTTTGTACTGTTTAATTTAACATTCCTATTCTCTTAATTGTATATGCTGTGTACAGCGCTTTAATATTTCAAAAATAATAGTTTCCAAAATTATATTCTGAAAAATTAACAACTTATATAAATAATTTTTTAATGCTTATAAATGCAAACGTTTCGCTACACATCGCACGCCAAAAACCATCAACAGCATTCTTTCATTGAAAAAAATAACAAACGGTCTTTATTAATATTAAATTTATAATAAATTTAATGCTGTTTATTGTGAAAAAAAAAACGATATAAACTTTTTTTCCTGTTCTTGGCGAATTAACACAGAAATTTTTGTCGTTTTAATCCCGAACGAATAGCAAAAAATCGGTGTTTTCCGTACGTTTCTACACCGCAGCTAAGTATTCAGCTGCAGCAATGCTATTTTCATAACAAAATTCATCATTGCTAAAAATATTTTCTATCAAATGACAAGTTTATCTAGATCAAAGCATGGTTATATTAATCGATAACGTTCCCAAATATTTCGTTTTCTAACGGGACAAATTTTAAAAACACGAAACTAAACTAAAAATTTACGTGGAGATTAAAAATACATCCAAAAATCGACTTCGTTAATATAATAAGTCGTACACGACAGCTGTAGAATTGTTTAAACCGAATTTGCATATGCAGAAAGCTTAAAACTATTGATTAATGTAAAAATGTCATGAACGGTTTTCGTCAATATTTTTAGAACTTTATAATTAAAGTAATGTACTTGACAAGTAGAATTTTTGTATAATTCGAACTATCGTTATTATTATTATTATTATTAAAAGGTGGATGGTTACTGTCCGAATTTTCGAAGGGGTCGTTTAAACTAAACGTTACCGAAATTAAGAATGCCAATGACATCCAATCGGGTCAAGCACACTATCTTCCAAGCAACAAACCATTAATCCTAGTTTAACGAGGTATACATTTTGGATATGCAAATTTTTTTGGTAACAACTTAACAGCAGTTAATATCAATCTATATAAACTACAAGTATTTTATATATATAATAAAAAAAAAAAAAAATTTAAAATCAATTCTCTATAACGATAAATATAGACGTGGAATGCAGTATTTAGTATTCTAGATGCAATTCCAACACCAGTTCTAATTTAATTATTTCTTACAAATACCATTAGTAATACATATAAATAGTATAAGCGTAAAAAGAAAGTTACTGCCACAAAGTTCAATATACTGACTGTACTTGCAGAACTGGAGCCAGGTAAAAATATGTACGTGTATTTTATAAATACCTATCACTGGACTACTTATTAATTCTGATTTATATCCGATATAGTATTGCTTAATATTTTTATCATCAATTTAAAACCGCTTAAAACGAAGTATCCTCGTAATCGATCAATTCTGAAGTAACTTAATAATAAAAGAATTTACAAAAAAAAAAAAAAAAGTTATTCTTATCGTATTGATGCAGAACATAGTAAGAAGATCGATTAATTTGTTGCGTACGCATAAAAAAAAAAAAAAAGTAGAAGTGCCACCGAGTGGCAGGTGAAAGATATCAACTGGAAGAGAAGTCATTATTCAAAGCGTATAATGACCTTCTTCCAGTCTGATTATAAAATATGAATATAGTTTTGATATCGAATTGAAAAGATATAATGACAGTTATATTGCGAATGAAGATTTCTAAAGGAGAAACGACAATTCCGTTTCGTAATTACGGAGAAAGTTACCTGTATTTCGCGATAATCATTTTCTGAGCGTTTATTTTTGAACCAGTTAGGTACAATAAAAATTCGTTTCGCTGACGTTTGCCACAGCGTATGACGAAAATCAATTTTTTTTTTTTAACTTTAACGACCGGTAGTTTATATACATGCTGGTACTTGCGTATCGTTTCCGTCATTTGTCACCATCGACGTAGGAGATCTTTGACCAATTATATAATATTTTTTTAAAAATTTCGTTCGAATTCGCACGTCGTTCTACTTAGGGAGAACGCATTTCGTACACACAAATACGCGCTTTGCCGGTTTTATTGATTGACCAAGGTGAAATCATTACATTATATTACTTTCCTCCACCCATGCGACCGGCTACCGTTTATATACTATATTGAGGACGACGACTCACGATTCGATGTAGTCGAGTTTTACTACGAATTTTTTTATTTATTTTTTTTTATTATTATTATTAATGCCAAGGTTACACGCCACGTTAAATTGTTTTAACTTGTTTGAGTTTACCGAAAGAGAACAATGAGAGGCCAATATTGTTATTTGATCCGATATTAAAAAAAAAGATTTACATTTTTTCGTTGTTGTTTTTTTTTACATAAATATATATATGCGTGTGTTTTTGTATTAATGAAAGTAAATATTTTTCGAGTTTATTAAATGTAAATAAATTTAAATTCAAATTCTTTTATGTAAAAATTCTTTAAACTGTGAAGTTAATTATGTAGATAATTGTGCTTCACAAATATTTTGTATAATTTCTAAAAGAAACTACTTTGCTTATACATAACTCGGTCTTCAATAACAGCACTGCAGCAAGTAACAGGTTTTTATTGTAAAACGTTTTCGTTTAAGTTGTTTTACAATAAAACAACTCAATAACTTCATAATTTCAGTTATTGAGTTCTTCGTTTGAGTTGTACTGTACTGAAGAGGAACCAAATTTAGCTCCGAAAACGTTTTACAATAAAAACCTGTTACTTGCTGTAGTGCTGCTTTTGAAGACCGAATTTTGTATAAAATTTTTTTTTTTAAATGTTCATTTTTAAAACCATTATATATAAAACAACAGGCATAACAATAAATAACAGAAGAGTTTGGTTGGTCATAAAGTGAATTTTAGGATTAAATTCCAAATCGGATTAATATCATTTGGAATGATTTGTCAGAAGTGAGACTAATCAAAACAAAATTTAAAAATTTTGTTTTGATTAGTCTCACTTCTGACTTTCTTTTGTTTAATGTATATTTACAGATGCATATCTAAGAAAAGTTATACTGTACAGAGATGTTTTCGACAACATTTATCGCACATCAGTCTCAAAAAGCTCGTTACAAATACTGAAACAAACATATTTTGTTCAGATTAGTCTCACTTCCGACTTTCTTTTGTTTAATATATATTTACAGATGCATATCTAAGAAAAGCTATACTGTACAGAGATGTTTTCGACAAGATTTGCCGCAAATCAGTCTCAAAAAGCTTGTTACAAATACTGAAACAAACATATTTTGTTCAGATTAGTCTCACTTCCGACTTTCTTTTGTTTAATGTATATTTACAGATGCATATCTAAGAAAAGCTATACTATACAGAGATGTTTTCGACAAGATTTACCGCACATCAGTCTCAAAAAGCTCGTTACAAATACTGAAACAAACACATTTTGTTCAGATTATTTCTCTTGTGTATAATGTTTTGCAACGAGATTTTTCTTATTCAATTACTGCACTTCTACTTGAAAATAAAATTTTTACAAATAATGTGATTAAAAAATAAAAATCACGAATGTTTATTTCGTTATCGTTCCTAAAATAAATTGTGTTTTAATATTTATTAACTCGCTAAACGTAACGACATTACATCTAGAAGTCAATAATTAACAAATTAAACAATTTAGATCTGTATAACATTTTATTAAATTATTGTTAATGGAAATGGAGCAGAATTTGTTTCAGAAAGTTCTTAAAAATTAAATTTCCATGTTTTGTAAGTGAATTTTATTTGGAAGGAAGTTTAAACATTTTTCTATTTAATTTTTTTAAATTTTTAATATTAATGATCAAAATTATATTAAAAATATTTACATTTAGTAATTAAAAGTCATCAATTTAGAAACTTATAAAGAGAGCCTTAAAGATCACGAAGAAATGGCGAGAGACCAAAGCATAAAAATTTATCCAAAAATTATAACAATAACGAATTTATTATAGATTTTTCGAAACGTTTGTTAGACGACGATCTAAAATAAGAGGAGACGTTAAAGAATCATAAAAAGTTCTTGACACTAACTCAATTAGGCAACGAGAAAGACTGTTTTGGTACATAAATATCGTTCAAAAGATTGATGTGTGGCAATTTCCGAAGACTAAAAAGGTGGAGAGACACATCTCAGCTTTCCTTAAACAAAAATTCCTACTCCAAGTCTTATATCGTCAGAGAGAATTTATTAAATTTACGAACTTAAATATTTATGCGATCGCGAAACGACAGATAAAATTTAAGATATAATGCATTAAAAATAACTGAATTTTGATTTTTTCAAAAAATTCTGGTATTAATCCTTGTTTAGGGGAAAAAAAAATATCCACCAACTTCGGAATTTAATTAAAAACATATTTTCAAAATCAGTCCAAAACATAATACGCTAATTAAATTTCTTAACAGAGATTGTAAATATTTTTTTTTTTTTTTTTTTAAATGAAAGATCGTCTTACAAACTATACAGACTCGGTAAACCTATCGGATTTTAGTTTACAGATTGTGTTTATTTTAAAAAGACAAAATTCTTAAAATTTGATCTCTGGTGATTTTGAATAAATATTTAAAAATAAATTTTGAAAAAATTAATCTTTGTGTGCTTTACCAAAAATCACTAGTGAAAATGATTTGCTAGTTAATTGCCAGCCAGTCTTTTTTTTTTTTTTTTTTTTGTATTATGAGCCTATAGGATCATTTTACATCGCGTTCCATTTTTAAATTAAAGATCATTTTATGTAACTATTACTTTCGCTTAGAGTGGTCTGTGTACAACTACAGTAAGTAATCCATTTACGAAATGTGAGCAGCATTATAATTTTTATATTCTAAATAAAATTAAAAAAAAAAAAAAAAATTCTCTCTTCTATAATGTGATCGCATTAATGGTTTAAACGCTATTTGCTTATTCTGACTAAATATTTGTCGCTGTACAAACAAAAATAGATTCGACTCGTTCAATACTTAACAGATGAAATACCACAGCAAATAAAAATGTTCTAAAGTATGAAAAGAATTCAACCCGTAATTCTGAAACAACAATACTTTGTTACCTTATCGATAAAAAGAAGAAAATTATCAACGAGAACAAGTGTATTTTTATATCAGAATTTTCTAATATCTAAATAACTTATCTGGTCTTAAAATTTAATTTAAAATTTATGCTCCATATCCTTCTTCAAATTAGCTGAATGGATTAAATACAGAATTAAAATTTATTCTAATTAATTTTTTTTTTTTTAAGTCTGTTTAAAGGAATTCTCGACTAGTAAGAATTCGACATAGTTGTGACTTATGCCACTTTGTCAAACTGTAAAAGAACCCGCATACTGGGCGTGACAGATACTTGACCTCAAGATTACGCACATCCTGTTTATAATGGGGACATTTTTCGATAAGCAATCGGTAGATTCTAAGTCAAACCGACAATGAATTAAAAAAAACATGATTGATAATAGGTAAACTTTGATCACGAAAAAATTTTCTGTTGTGTACAGAGTCGATATCATAAAAAAAGAAATTTTAAATTTAAATTATTAAGGAATGAAGTTTTAAAACATCTTAGTAAATATACATAAGAGAAAGGATTAAGTCACAAACTTGTAAATTTGTATTTTAATACTTCTTTTTTACTTTTTTTTTTATTATTAATGTAAACTTTTCTTCGTTCAAATATCGTATAAACTTTTAAAAATTATTTTATTCGAAGCAAACATCAAAAACTAAATTTTTTTTTTTTTTTTTTTTATAAAAATATGTGGTATATATCATCGTTAACGACAGTTCAACTAGTTGTCGAAATGAGTGTAAAACGGGAAAAGGATGTTGCAGTACTGTATTTCATACATGAGTGACAGCGAACGAAAATAAAAATTTTAACTTTCACGCTTACACGGAACTTCTATTTTAAGTATGAGAATTTTCAATTAAAAATAATAAACTTCATTAATTTTAACGATTTTTTTTTTTTAATTAATGAGTGTATAGAAAATGAAACACAGTTTAATGATCAACTAAGATCATCTATATACCTGTACATATATATATTTTAATTTTTAATTATTTAACTTTAAAGCGATGATTAATCAATTTAAATTTTTTAAAAATCATTCCTATCAATTTAAGTAGAATAAACTACACAGATAAATTACAGTAGAAAAATTATAGCGATATTTTCATACAGTACTTTATTATTTTATTAATTATTGTTTCTATAGTTTATAATTCATTTAAATATACATAATTATACATTGTATATAAATTATAATATGTTATTAATATTTATTTATATTATACTATATATCAAGAGATACGGCAGTGACTAAGCTAAATACAACAGTCGTTACAGCTAACTTTCAGATTCTTATTAATCATTCTAATCAAAATTTAACTCGCTGTAATTTTCGTCCTAATTTAATTATTATTAATCTGAGAATTATATTCAACAGGGACCAACTACCAAACTTGAAGCTTCAAATCTAATTAATAAAGTAATTAGAGCAGTTTAATAATTGCAAAAAATCGACAAAAGTGTTATTTTTCTTCTCTGCAGACACCTCTACAGGTCATATCGTTCAACGATTTTGATGAAATTCGGGATATAGGTTTTTTTTTTCTTATATTATTTGAAGTCCCCTGAATATTTCAGCACAATCGGGTCAAGTTCCGTTTTCCATAAATATTTCTATATTACTTTTGACTAAATTTGAAATATGTATACATATATCCTAGATCATTAAAATCTAAAAATTTTGATCTAAATTGGACTAAAACTGGAAGATGTAGATGGTTATGTTCTTTAGAAACGTCGCTGTAGGTCACACTAATTTCGAACAAATATGGAATGTAATGCTATTTAAAACTTTCTGAAAAATGCAGCCCAATAGGGCCAAACTCAAGAGTTTCTGACTCGATCCAAAAAGCTAGAGTTTTTTCTTAAATAAGTTCGAGCTTTGGTATTTTAATTCTTTTAAAATTTCTCTCTTAAGAGACTTTTTAAATTGGTAAACATGATTTCATTATTTATTGAACAACAGAAAATTATTCGTTGAAATGTATTGGTCGAAATAGAGATTACGAAATTTTTAATGTTTATTTTTATTAAATTAAATATTGTAGTAGTAGTTATAATTTTAACGTGAGATATGGGACGACCAGATTTGTATCAAGCTCTCCACGCTTCACGATATTAAATCAGTTTCCAGCTTATTTCCAGTATTTGCAATTAAGCTGGTGTAGAAACAGGAGAAAGAAAAGACTGTAGTCCGAGAAAGATTGTTTTAGACAGAGCGGAATGCCTTTATTTGCCAATTGTTGATAGGGGAAGACAATTGATTTGTGATATTTGAAACTGTAAACTTACTTTGAGCACATTTTAGTAGTGCGTCTTCCTTTATTTTACTGTTAAATATTTACGGTTTTTTAATCGTTCTGTTTTTAATCATTTTTTAAAATTTCGACTTTTCTTATCAGATAGTGATGTTTTCTGGCTTGAATTATAATTTTTTTAACAAACTAATCTTTTACATTTACGTTTTTAATGGCATTAATACTTGTTTTAGAACATTGCATTCGGTGTATTTTGACCCAGATGAAACAAAAGCCGCAAATTGTTAATTATGCTCATAATTAAGTTGGCCACTGATTAGTGGACTTCCAAGCACAATAAATTATTATTTATGAAAAAGCTCGATACTAAATCTTTTCTTTAGTATCATTCAAGTTTTTGAAAATATCCAAATTTCGGCAACTCTAGCCAAAATGATAGAAGGAGGTGGTATTTTCATCACGAACTCTTCTACAGAACATATCCTTCAACCCATTTCGACCAAATTTGATGTGTGTATTTATTATTTTACTAAATGTTTCTAAAAATTTCAATTCAATCGGACTAAAAATAAAGAAGGTATTTAATGATGCATTTAAGATGATATCGTTAGAATGTCTGAAAAATGGTTTTCGTCTTAAAAAAATAAAGGATATCCGATAAAAAAATATCTAATACGGAAAAAAATAAGCAAAGTATCCTAGTTTCCTAGAAAATTAGGATACTGTACATGTTAAAATTTAGATGTGATTATTTGATTGACAATTTAAGAAAACAAAACAATAACGCCAATCAAAACTAGTCACATTTAAATTAATAAATCTTAATTTCTTAGTACTACTCTTGGCTTATTTTTTCATACTATATTAGATAATTTTGATTGGACACATACACACAGTACAGTATTTATATATATGCTTTGTAACCTATTTCTATTAACAACAACAACAACAGGAATTAATTTATAAAAAAAACTATTAAAAGTAAACATTTCCAATATTAAAAAAAATGCAACACATAAAATAATTCATTTATTAAAATAAATTTGGCAATTGCTTTTATCATAATATGATGTAATAAAACTTTTAAAAATTTCTAAAACGATAACAATTCTGTTATTTTTTTTTATTGTTATCCCTGACCTTTATAATAAATACACTGCTTCGTGTTTAATATTTTATAGTCTGAAGTACAGACGAATATCGATTTTGTAAAAATGTTTATATATATATTCATAATTTCTGTATATTTTATGCAAATATCATGAAACCTAATTATTAAACATAAAATTTTAATTAACATGGATAAAATTATTTATGTAATAATAGTAATAAATAATATAATTACTAGATTAAAACTACTGATTTATATAATTATTTTTAAACATTTTTTTTCCAAATTTTTTTGACATTTTTTTTTACTACTATTTTAATTAATATAAAGTATAAATAATAAATGAAAAATTTAACTCACTTTTATGCCAGACATTTGTATCTCTCTATATAAAATAGAAAAAAAATTAATAAATAAAATCAGATATTTAAAAATTTTTTAAATAATATTTTTGAAAATTAATTAGATACATCAAATTACTAAATAATCTGTAAAAAACATATAGTAAGTCACGTTTACAACTTAATCTAAATCTAATCTTTCAAAACTATTAAATTTTGATGAATATAAACACACTTTTTTCTACTGGGAGAGAAAAAGCTGGTGTATTTACTTAAAAACATGATGAAAGTTTAATTGTTTACTTCAATTTCTACTAGAAAATTCCTAGAATTTTTTACAAAATAGTTTATTTTTGAAAAAGGAAAAAAACGAAAAACAGATTTTATAAAATAAGATTTAAAAATAAAATCAACAATTCAAACTTGTATTGAATAAAGTTCAATATTTTCACAAATTATAAAGATAGTATTGCAAATTGAATATAAAGTTTTATAAATGAATTATCAAAATTTAAAATGCTTAATTATACATAATGTAACCAAATGTGCTTTACTGCATTATGCTTGTTTTCATCCATCATTATAGACTATAAAAAATAATATTGACATTCTACTACAATAAGTGAAAAAAATATGATATCTTGAGAAAAGTTTGTTACAGCATTTTAGTATTGAAAAAATAATTGACCATTTTTCAAATCATTTTCAACTTGAATTGATTATAACACATAACAAAATAAATAATTGAGTAGATCACAGACTTATGCAGTTAATCTGTCCCAAAAATTTCTATATAAATTGAAAACCACGCAAGTCCAATAGTGCTTAAATTCAATGTATATGAATGGATATAACAGTAGACGAAATGGCTAAATGAAATTTATGAGCATATTTTAAGCATATATAAGAAAATTTAAAGCCATAGTTGATATTTTTTTTAAAAAAAGTATATCATTTAATGAATTTTTTATTCACATTTTAAAGAGATTTAAAAAATTAAAAAGACAAACACCCTCATAGTTTTGAAACCACAGAAATTAAAACTACATATATAGAGAACTTACTGTATAATTAAAAATACAAAAACAAGCTTTAAAACCGAACCAAAAACTTTTTTATTTAAAGTACTTTCGGGTTTAAACCCATCATCAGTGTATGATGGGTTTAAACCCAAAAGTACTTTAAATAAAAAAGTTTTTGGTTCGGTTTTAAAGTTTGTTTTTGTATTTTTATTTTGTTTCCCGAACCTGGTCTCTGCTTATTACTGTATAATTACATTTAAACAAAAAAGTTCTTAATTAGAATAGTTCAATAATAAGTTCTCTTATTTATTATTTGCTGAAATTTTAATAAATTCATATGCAATTAGAGTTTTAAATAAATCTAATCAAAATAGAAGATTTTTGTAAAAAAACTGATTTTCTTGATTGCATATAGTTCTGAATTTAACGATTATTAACAAAAATATTAATAGGTTTCTCACTAATAAAAAAGTTGCGAGTGTTAACATATTTTTTAGATGAAATTAACATAAAATATTTATCTTCTCCATTTTCATTCAGATATCATCTAGTAAGACACTTCTAAACTGCAAATCTAATTAGAATTTTTTTTAGATATTATTTCCATAACATGAATATATATATTTTGTTATGTTATATAAAATGCTTATATAATCTCATTTTCTAAACAGTAATAGCTCATAATTGCTATGCACGAACTACCTATATGTTTTCAAACAGGATTGAGAAGAAAAACAGCACTAATCTGCAATAAAAGACTTTATTTTGACTAAGCTAATGTTTTCAGTGGGAAGACCACCATCTTCAAGCTACAAAAAACAGTTTTAAAACAAATTTTGTTCTAAAACTGTTTTGTAGCCTGAAGATGGTGGTCTTCACACCGAAAACATTAGCTTAGTCAAAATAAAGTCTTTTACTGCAGATTAGTGCTGTTTTTTCTTCTCAATTCAGTAATAGCATATACTATTTTAGTTCTGTATTCCTTTAAATAATATCAATTATCTCATACTGGATTTTCATGTTATATTCTCAAGCTAGTTTCACATTAATCAAACTACTTGTAACCAAGTTGATTAAAGAAGCATATCTTCTGTTCTTATTTGGTCAAGTCTTAGAAGCAAGCAGATTAAATCAAAATGTCAACAGCTAAAATAGTGCAAGCAAGTACTGCTGTAATCATAATCCTGCTTTTGTCCTTGGTGCTCTCTATGCTTATTGCTCTCAATGAAAAAATGTTATATGTTCTGGCTTAATAGTTCCAACAAGGTCAGAAGGGAATTAAATTTTAAGATCAATTTAGAGCAGATTTTAGGAAAAACAATTGTTTCAAAATGCAATAGCATATTTCTAGCCATAATTACTTCAAACAAAAAAATCCACTTACTTTTAACCATAACAAATTATAATCAAATCAAGAATAGTAATGTTATTCAAGATTCATATTAGAAAAGCCATCTAATATTTGTTCTTTAATTCAAAATATAGGATATAATTTTACATTAGTCTAATTATTAATATATACTTTTAATGGATAAATTATTAGACAAATTGAACAAATTATATTATAAAAATTTTTCAAAATAAACAAGAAATTTCAAAAACTTTAACATTTGTTTTAATCTTACTCAATCAGATTTTGTTTATAGTTTCACTAATATCAATAATTTCAAACTGTAAATCAGTTTGAAATTATCAAAATGGCAGTTTACATTATTCAAATAGTCTTTCAAGGCAAGTAAAAAATAGAATGAGCATTCTTATACAAGAAATTTGAATTCAAATAAAATGGAAAGATGTTTTCAAGTAGAATGAGACATCACATTGTCTATGAACAAAATAATAATTAAACTATTCAGCACACAGGACATTCAGTAAGATTGGAATGAGTGGAAATATTTTCCTTTCCAATCAGAGGACACAGAATTGAATTAGGAACACATCCCTTGGAAAATTTATATGCTAGGTCAATGAAGATTTTGATTTCACTTAATGTTGTTTCAGCTAAAGTTGTTGTTTTCAGTAATCTAACCCCAACATTAAATGAAAATCTACTGAATGCAATTAATATATAATCCGAATATTAATTTATTGAAAATGCTGATGATAAGGTTTAATATGTTAGGCTTGAAATTTTTTGTTAATAAAATATTTTAAAATTATAGTTTTAAAAATATTTTATTATAGTTTAGTTTTTTTTTTTTATAAAAACTAAATATCATCATCATTTCAAAAAAGGTTTCTGGCACAGTTTGACTCACAAAGTCTTTGTGCCATTAAACTGCATCCAACTAATCATCAAATAAGTTTCACAAAATTTCACAAGATTTCATTGATATTTGCATGACTGAATTGTTAAAGTGGCATTTTAAGTGGTCAGAAGCTAACACAGATAAGCAGATTTTATTAATGATATTTTTTATTGTTTAATTCATTGTTTCCCAAACTATGTTCCATAAAAAATTATGAAAATTAATATAAGCCTCATATGATTTTAAATGCCATACCAAGTTGAAACTGGAGTCATTAGTTTATTTTACTATTTTCATGTTTTATTTTACATAAAAATCACATCATCATATCATATATTACAATTTGATGATAATATTTTTTTTTGTTTTCCTAACTCTTATACTTACTTGCTAATTTATTTATTATTAATATCTACTTATATTATAAAATAATCAAGGTGTTCCATAAAAACTTCAGGATCTGTGAAATGTTTCATCAGAAAAAGTTTGGGAAACACTGGTTTTAACTAATGAAATTGATTAAATACAAATACATCACACTAGTATATATTTTTTAAAAGAGTAAATATTTAAAGCTCAGTTAACATATAATGTACTAATAATAATATTCCCATGTATATTTGAATAAATCTAGAATTTAAACGTTATTTAAAATCTAAGCACCAACAGCAATAGGTTATTGGCATAGTACTTTCAATTGCTATGCAATCATCATAAGTGCTAAATTATAATCATTAACATAAGAACAGTTTAACAGAAAGAATATAAAATCTTCACATCATTCTACCTAGAAAAATTTAAAATTTGAAAAATTTCTAACATGGATTAAAAAATTTTAACTTAATAAATAAGAGAAGGCTATAAAATAAAATTAAAATACATAAAGTGGCTAAGGTTAATAAAAACAATAAAAATTAATAATATATATGTTGGAGTAGGATACAAGGTATTAATCTATAAAAGAACAGGAATTTATGGGACGGAGCATTCAAAATATATAGCCAAGCTTCAGATGGTTGTTCAGATATTCTGCTATTAATATATATAATATATATTTTATTAATTTTTATTGTTTTTATTAACCTTAGCCGTTTTATGTATTTTTATTTTATTTTTTAGCCTTGTCTTATTTATTAAGTTACAATTTTTAATCAACGTTAGAAATTTTTTAAATTTTAAACTTTTGTAAATAGAAAACAGGGTGAAGATTCCACATTCTGTTAAATTGTTCTTATATTACCAGTAGTGATTATAATTTACCACCAATGATGATTGCATAGCAATTGAAAGTAGCATGCCAATAGAGTTTTTTTAAATGATTAATCTACTATTGTTGTGCTATTATCTTGGTAAAGCAGTTATATGTTTGAATAGTATTTTAAACTTTATTTTTATTACATAAACATTTAATTTAATAAATATTGAAAAATAAGCAAATATGATCTTAAAATTATTTTGATTTTGCTATTCAATTAAATTTAATTTAAAATTTTAAATCTAGAACTTTTAATTGATCATGAGAATAAAAAAAAAATTTAAATTTCTGAAATCAAATACCATAGAGCTTTATACAAAATATTGTATTGTGTATGTATTTTTGAATGAATCATACTATGATTCATCTGAAAAATATGACTCATTCAACTTGAAAAATGAAATCTTCCAAATTATGATTAATCCTGAAACAGATGGATAGTTTTTTATATAAATTAGCATGCAAAGTGACTATCACTTTAACAATTTTAAACTATTTTATCATTTCCTATATAATATTAGTAGGGCATATATTAGTAATGAAATAACTAATATATGTAGCTTGCTTTGTTTGTTCTATTACTTTTTAAGTTATTTTAAAATGGTTGATAAATGAAAAATTGCAATTATTACAAGTTTTGATAATGTTTCTTTTTTACTTCTGGAAAAAATTTGTTAGAAGAATTCACGTTACGTTAAGTGTTACCATATCCAATTTTTTTGAAAGCTTTGAATTATGAAACATACTAGCATAGGAATGAACATCATATACATTTTTATACAGGATGAATGATGATTAAAAAAATAGGTGATTATACAGAGTGAATGGTGACAACTTTGAAAACCTATAGCAAAAGTAAAAAAAAAAAACCATATAAATATAGATCAATTCTGAATGGTTTTGGACTATAACTGGTTTAATTTAAAAGAAGGAAGGCTGTTAAGAAGCAAGCCTGTATTTGACAGCATTTATTTTTAAATTAATATTACATGATTGTAATAATTATTCAAAAATGCGATTTTCCACTTCAATATACAATGCAGTTTGTCTGTGAATCACACAAGTAGCTCATTTTAATTCATTTTTTTTGTTTTTAAGGAATGTTAAGCAATCAAAATGCAGTCAAGCAATTAGTGGAATGTTTCTGCCAATTAGGAATGTTAAGCAGTCATACTATAGTGCCAACTAATGGTGGCACCATAGTATGAAATTAAAATAGTAATCATTAATTGGCAGTTATTACAAAATTTGAACACTACGGGAGTTTATGCTGTTTGGATTATTTAGATTATTTGGATAACATGATTAATCCCCTATGTAATTGATTATTATGATTAGTCAAGCAATGTTTGTCATATTTCCACTTCTCTCTCATAGACCAATGCTTTCATCCACTCCCATAAATAATAAAGAATTTAGATGTGGAGATATAGGTACGCAAACACTTCTAAATACAGGACTGCTTCTCTGTAGCCTTCTTATATAATTAAACAAGTTACAGCTCTGAAACTATTCAAAATCAATAATAAATAATTTCTCTCTATTAACAGTTGTGCTCAAACATAAAAATTTTAATTCCCAAACATTTTCGACAAAGTACAGTACTTGTCATCTTCGGGAATAATGGTAAAGAACATAAGAACTTGGAACAAAGCATTTAAAATAGATTTTAAACATACAAATAAACAGTGTTATGGAAACACAACTAAAAATATTTTGTACAAAAATATTTCATATAAAAACTCCACAATACCATATACAAACTACAAATAAATAGTGCAGAGTTCAAAGCGCATTATAAATTATCATGTCCCCTCTTCTTTCTTACTTCCTTTTCTACAATATATGCCCATGCATCTGGAATCTCTACTGCTGTTCTTTCATTCAATATAGGACCTTCCACCTTAGCTTTTAGTATTTGCAGTCCTTCAATTAATAAGGCTTGCGTTTTCTTTTGTATCGGTTTTACTATCTTTGCTTCGCTCCATTTTATATTCACTTTATCTGCATACACCACTTCTGCTAGGGCGGTGTTGGTATTTCCCATTATTATATCTCTTTTATGATCTTTTATTCTTTGTTGGAGCGTCCTGGTTGTAACTCCTATGTACAACGTGTCCTGCCCTGTGCTTTCTACTTCTAAAAGAGATATAATAATGGGAAATACCAACACCATTCTAATGGAAGCAGCATATGAGGATAAAGTGAATATAAAACAGAGCAAAACAAAGATAGTAAAACCAATACTAAAGAAAATGCAAGCCTTATTAACTGAAGGACTGCAAATACTAAAAGCTAAGATGGAAGGTCCTATATTGAATGAAAGAGCAGCAGTAGAGATTCCAGACGCATGGGCACATATTGTAGAAAAGGAAGAAAGAAGAGGGGATATGATAATTTATAATGTGTTTTGAACTCTGCACTATTTATTTTTAGTTTGTATATGGTATTGTGGAGTTTTTATATGAACTATTTTTGTACAAAATATTTTTAGTTGTGTTTCCATAGAAACTGTTTATTTGTTTATGTTTAAAATCTATTTAAAATGCTTTGTTCCGAGTTCTTATGTTCTTTACTGTTATCCCCGAAGATGACAAGCACTGTACTTTGTCGAAAACGTTTGGGAATTAAAATTTTTATGTTTGAGCACGACTGCTAATACAGAGAAATTATTTATTATTGTAGTAGTATAGTAGGCAATATAATAGTATTAACAATGAGCCATTCAAAATCAAATTTATGTTTATATATGACTTATTTACTCTGCCAGACCTCATAGTTTCCGAAAGTTGTGAATTTTCATCACCACTCAACTTATATACAAAACTTGCAAATTAAGATACAAGGATTTTTTTTTTTTTCATTTTCATTAGTTGATTGATTCACCATAGTATAATTATGTAAAAATTGTATCTTGTTTATATATGATGAATTCTCTGATTCTATATGAATTACAGGTAGTTCTCAGTTCATAAGTTCCCACTTAATGAAATCTCAGATTTGCAAGTTTTTTCAAAATATGAAGTTCAAACAAGATATAAACATTAATTGCAAAAAATAAATGCCAAACATAAATAAGTATTTCAAACCATGTGCATACATATATTATACAATATGACTAGATGTATAGCAGAAATTCAATTATTTGCAATGAAATCTGAAAAATCAAAATGATAGCATGAAAAGTAGCAGTAGCATACCTACTAGCCTTAGGTTTTATCAGCACATTCGCAGATTATGCCTAAAGCAGTAATTCATTTATAAAAAAGCTCATCTATTTAATAATAATAAAGAATACTTTAATATTTATAAGACAAAGAATTTCATTATCATTGTAATTCACTTGATTTTAAAGGCCATATTTTCATTTCTTTAAATAAATAAAATTATTATTACAATATAAATTATTGATTTTATTTACCTTTATTTAAATTTTACTATGATCAAATTTAACTGTTAAAATTAACTGCTTTTTTAACATTACATCAGCATGATGTCTATGAGAAACTGATTCTTAGTTTAAGAGTTTTATTTTACAAGTTCACTCCAGGAATAAATTAACTCAAAATCAAGAACTGCTTTTGCTGTATATATAAATTCTATATATGAATGAATATTTCTAATTTGTATCTGATTACACTTTTCTTCCATATAAAGAAATTCATTCTTTATAAAAATGGAGGTACAATAAATCCCTAATAGATGATTTTTTATAAAAATTCTATACAAGATCCTTTATAAAGAATTAAGAATATTCAAGAATAAGAACTAGCATTTTCAGCAATAACATAAATATACTTTAATTATAACAATATGACTGTCAGTTAATACATAGCATCTTCAGTGGTAGATAAAACTAATTTAAAATCAAAAAATGAAACAAGTTAGAATAGCATTTAAAATTCAAATACTTACAAATTATATATTTAGAAGGATCTTCATATGCATGACAAAAACATATAGCCAGCAGTGAAAAAAAAATGTAATTATTATAAAACATAATAAAAAGATAAGGAATAAATACATGAATAAATATAGAATTACTACAAAAAAATATAAATAACAAAATAGAAGGTAAAAAATATTGTCTAAATTGAAACTTTACTACTCTATGTTGAGAGAAACAGATCATTTGGTACAATAATTCCTTATCTTTAATTATCTTCATATATTTACTTCTAGCTGCTATTTCATGGGACTCCAATCAGAATCCTTTGAAAAATGTGCTTACAGGTTTCATCACTTTTCTCCATCCCAGTCTATATTGAGGTTGAACTCAAGAATCGATTTTTATCTAGAACAGTAGCATTTTTCTCAAGGCAGATATCACATTTATATTCTACAACATGGTCTTCCATGTTACACAGGTTACAGATTTCATAGCAGTTGAAATCTCTGTTGAAAAGAATGATACAGACCAAATATTCTCAAATTGAGGGCTGCAGATCAGATGCAGTCTGCAAAGCAATTTTGTACAGCTCACAAAGATGTTTTAGTGATTTGTTTAAATACATGTTATAGTTGGAAAATTATTACAAATTAATGTTAATAAATGTAAAGTTTTAAAACATACTGTATTCAACCTGCACTATGAAAAGCACAAGAGTGAAAACGGTAATAGTTATTGATATAACTATTCCCATTTTCACTCTTGTTACTGTACATCTATGAATCATCCAACAAAATTTTGTCATAAAAATAATTGCACTATTTGGGAATATATACATATTCAAACAGTTTTCTTTACAAATGAAAATTAATAAATCTAATAAAAGAAATCTATTGAATGACGAACAGTTACAATCTTTAATGAAGATAGATTCCAGTAATTTGCCTCCAAGACTACAAATTTTAGCAGATTCACATGATCATCAGATATCAAGTAGTAGTCGTAAATAAAAAAAACTTTTATAATCTCAATTATATAATGTTATTTCAATATCTTTGTATGAAAAAAATGAAAGTAATTACATATATTTTCCTTTCATTGTAATTTTGTTTTAAAATATATGGCCATTCATTTCCTTTTGAATTGAACATTTGGAATAAGGATAAAATTGCTTCTTCAAGATTATTATCTTGTCCTATATTGCTTAATGATCTTTCCATTTCATTAAAAATGAATTTCATAAATTTTAAGGTGTAACCATATTTCTTTCTGCAATGAATAATGTTAGAAAATTCTTCCTTCCTTATAGTTGTTAGAGCAGTGTGTAAAAATCTCCAAAAAATTCTATGTACAACAACTCCCTCTCTATTCAGTTCAGTTGTCTCTTCTCTTTCCCACATTTCCATTTTTTATTTGGCAATTTCTCACCAATCAGAGTGAGTTCAGTTGAGGTCCAATTTGGGGATCTTATCCCTATTGGTTCCTTGCTTCTGTTCCTCCTTATCATATACTTTTTGCAGCCATGATACTTTTGGGAGTATAACTGGTGAGAATGCAGGCCATGAGAGACAAAAAGGAAAATAGAGTTAAATATGTTTGTGCATCCTTGAGAGGCATGAGATTTTTTTGACTTGTCCTTGAATATCAGAAACAAATTATCATTTCTATTCCTTAAAAAGGGAAAAGAAGAATGTTACAAAGGAAAAGGGTGTCTTAGGCCTCCAAGATCCAATTAAATGATTCCAACGAAAGGAGAAGCCTCAAAGTTCCAAGTTGAATAATCTTTCTTTTTACTACAAACTCAAGTCATTCCTCTTTACAAAAAAGAAAAAATTTAAAATAAAATAGAACATGCAGCACACAAAAAAATATTAACATACATTACATAATTTAGGTTTTGAACAAAATATAAATGTATATAAAAAAAAATGCAGCTGACATTGAATCCTTCAACATCCAATATACACATTTGTTCTTGCCACTACTTTATATAACCAAAAATAAATTTCAAGTAAAAATAATACATAGTAAACTCTGAGATCTAGGAATCAAGAGATACAAGTGATATGCTGTCAATGAAATGCCGATATAAAAAAATATTCATCCATATAGTCAGAAAAATTTTTTAAAGATATCTATAAATAATAATATATTTTATTATGTAGTGTACAATTTATAATTTTTTACTTTATTAAATTTATTATTATTATTATTATTATTATTATTTTCATATAATATACTATATATAATAATAAAACACTTTATAACAAACATCTAAGCCATATAAAACTCATTAAAGGATTTCTAACATTTCTATGTCCATAAAAATAATTGAGCAGTATTAGCAAAAATTAGATTTGATTAAAAATAAAACTTCTCTAAAACATTGAGACAATAAGAATTGAAAAATTCTCTTCAATGGAGGAAGAAAATAAAAATAAAAAATGATTACTCACTTCTTTCATTTATATAGAATATTTAATAACTGATCTGATTTGAAATATATTTCAATAAATATTAAAGCTTAACAATTGGCTGCAGAGATACTTCCATGATTTTTTGATAATTATTGCTTTATCTCACAGGAAAACCCTATTCTGTAATCACATTTTTCATATTTACAAACATTTCTTTTTAATTCTACTAATAATAATTTTATTCTTATTTTAAAATGTTGCATATCTTATTTATTTTGGTTTAGTGTTTATGTTCAGTTTATTTAAGAGCTTGCAAGCATGTTTACGTTTAACTGTTACTTTCTTATTGTTCTAATTCAGCAAATTATCATTAACTTTCAATTCATTTTTGGTGTAAATTTACATTTTGATATACATTTTGGTGTCACAAATACTTTACATCTAATTAGAAAATTACTTCATAAAGTCAAAATACTATTTAATATATTTAAATAATTATATAAAATTTTATTAGAGTAAACTGTGCTAATATATAAAATAAAAAAACTTGCATTATAATTTATTACATTGTATATATTTTATTCAAATTATTATTCATATATGTTTGTACCATAACATGAAATGTTTTGTTGAATTGATTTTTAATATTATTCTCAAAATCTAACTTGTAAGGCAAACTAAAGTAAACAAAACAAAAAGCCAAAACAAAGTAACTTTGCATTTGACCTGAGAGGAAAGCCAACAAGGAAAAACTGCCATTGCTGGTAGTTCAAATCCTGTCTTCAACAAAGTAGAAAATACTATATAATCTCAATTTAAGCAAATTTAACTCTTTGCTTAAATTGTAAAACTTCAAACAAGCACTGTAGCAAAGCATGCAAGTTTTATATGGTATAACGTTTACAGATATTACATATCCCTCCTCAGTACCATAACTTAACAGTAAAAACAGAACAACACAGTACTTAACACATAACTTAACAGTAAATACAGAATAACTTCAAACTCTACAAGAGTTTGAAGTTATTCTGTATTTACTG
>WUQG02015321.1:0-11677 GCA_011317285.2 Androctonus mauritanicus | reverse complement strand
CATAATAAAACTTCTACTTGCAAATAGAGCTGTTTATGAACTATATTATAAAAAAGGCAAGTGTTTTTTAAGTATTGCCTTTGTATCATATTTAACATCACAATTTTAGCATGTGATTGGATACGCAAAATCATACTTGGGATGATAATTATGGCATTTTTTCAGATAAAATGAAGTCCTGGTTACAATTGATGAAGTCACAAAGTAATAACAATATATGACGTCACAATTATATTAGGGTTCAAGCATGATTATTAATAAGTTCAAATAAATTATTTAAATAATATTTTTCATGTGAAATTGAAAAAAGATGGAGTAGAAAATAACAATAATAAATAAAAATATTTTATATCTCTTTCAAATAATGTATTGATAAGCATTCTTAATTATTTATAATAAATTATTTTTAAGTGTCATTTAACAAAAATTATTATTTAAAATAATTGTTAACTAAATAAAAATATTCAAGACTTGAGTTTTTTCTAAAATAGCGTAACAACAGCTCTATTAATCAAAGATATAAAAGAAGAAAAGACTACGTTTTCTGATAGATTCATAAAATTAATTTTAATTTATCAAATATTAAAAATGTTTAGTAATTAAGATATAGTTAGGATACTTTCTTTTATAGAAATTAAGTATCTGATTTATTTCTACAGAGAATTTTCAAGAATTTATTTTAAAAGAAAACTAACAGATTAAGTTCCATATTTTATATGAGATTATTATTATAAACAACAAGAAGAAAATTAAAAATGGATAGAAAAGTAAAAGTTTGTCAAGTACAACAAACTAAGACATTTAGAAATAAAAAAAAATCAATAAATATTTATTTTTCAGATAAGAAAATGTTATGAAAGTTGTAAATCTACATAAACTTGTTGAAAATTTTCAATAGAGTAAAATATACGAAAACGAATTAATAAAAACTTTTTATATAAAAATATTTGCAAATTTTAACTTACCAGTTAGTGTAATAAAAATTTCATGCGATAAGTTAACCTTTAAGTTTATTTTAAAATTCGCGAAAAATGTGGCTATAAAATCTAATAATGTTTATTGACAACAATATTTGAATGACATTGAAGTTTATACAAATAATTTCTACAACAAAATTTCTTTTAAAATTTTTTATTGTCTTTTCAGTCATTATGTTATGTCGTTATGTGTTGGTGCTATTATTGTTTTTGGTATTGTTGGAGATGTTTAGACAGAGAGCTGTGATAAACGTGGCCATTTTGGCTATGGTCAATCATACAGCGTTAGCTGATATCAGCAATGAAACATTTTCGGACGAATGTCCCAATCAAAATGAACAAAATAACACATATCAGTATAAAGAGGTAAACAAATTTGTCTTGTTTATTTTATTAATTTCCTTTTATTTTTTTGTATTTTTGCTTTATTTTTATTTTTGTAGGGATCGTTTATTTGGTCGCAATCGACTCAAGGAATCATTTTAGGAAGTTATTTCTATGGAAATGTATTTGCTCAGTTGACAGGTGGATCTCTTATTTATCTATTAGGATCGAAAAAAATGCTCATTTTTTCTACTTTTTTCTCTTCGTTGTTTATGATTTTGGTTCCGTTTTCTGCAAAGTTTGGCGTAGCAATTATATCGTTAGTCCAAATTATAATCGGCTTAGCACAGGTAATTTTGATATATTTAAATTCCAGTAATGAATTTTATATTAGTTTTAATTTTTTCATTTCATTACAGGGTCTCTCATGTATTGCATCCTTCGCTCTATTAGGTAAATGGAGTCCAGAAAAAGAAAAATCTTCGCTAACTTCAGTTTGTTACAGTGGTGTACAAGTTGGAACATTAACAGGAATGATCTTGACAGGTTATCTCTGTCAATCCGAGTTTATGGGAGGCTGGCCTTCCAGTTTTTATGTGTTTGGTAAACATTTTAATAAATTTACTATATCTTATAACTTAATTTATATTCACAACCAAATATTTCAGGAACTTCTGGAATTGCTCTTTCCATATTTCTTCTCTTTATGGTTTACGAAACACCGGAAAATCATCCTCGAATATCTAGTGAAGAATTATTATTTCTACAAAAAAATATCCCAAATATATCTTCACCCGAAACAGTATTAAGATTTTCATCAAATTTTCTTTAAAACATATATATTTGATTTTTTAAATATATTTTGCTCTCATTTCAGAAAGAAAGCATACCATGGAAAGATATTCTAACTTCCAGAGCTATATGGGTTGTTGCATTTACTAAAATGTGTTGGGGATATAGCTTTTATTGCTTGGTAGCAAAATTGCCTGCCTATCTAAAGATTGTGCTTCATTTTCCTATTGAACAGGCAATAATTTTTATTATTACAAATGTTTCTCGAATTATGAACATAATTTGTTGTTAAATTTCGTTCGTAACTGGAAATTTACTCTTATGATAAACATAGGGGATCTCGTTACACAATTAGAATTTTCTTACTTCAGGGATTTGAATGTAAATGTATGATTCTAATTCGAGTAATTTTAGTGAGAACTTTGCCATCTTGAAATAATAATTATGCAGTTTTATATTGCTTTTGTTGCTAGACCATTTCGTTATCGTAATATTTAAAATTCTTATGCAATTTTTGAAATGTTTCAGATTTGAAAATAAAATGCTCGTATGCACAAAGTTTGTCACTCAAATGTTCGTAATTCGAGGAATGGCACAACTACAGTTGCGTAGATAAATGATATCGTAATATACCATATGTATTTTTTTATTACAGAATGGTTTAATTAACGCATTAATTTATTCTTCTGATGCTATCATCATTTTTCTTTCGGGATTTCTAGCTGATTTTTTAAAGAAACACTTTAGTGTAACTACTACTAGAAAAATTTTTGAAACAACTGGTAAGATAAAAAATAGCCTCTAATGTTGAACGATTTTTATATGTCATACTCTAAATTAATATTGTTATTTATTTAAAGGGATGTTTGGCACTGGATTGGGTCTATTATCAGTTCCGTTATTAGGATGCGATAGCACTAAAGTGATTATCTTTTTAACTATTGGGCTGGGTTTTTTCGGATTATGTATTTCAGGTGATGTTGCAATAGTACTTGATATAGCTCCAGATTATGCAGGTTTGTACAGAATTTTAATAATATTAATTATATATTAGAAATAATTGCATCATATTTTCCTATTTGATATACTGAACATTTTTAGCATATTTTCTGAATAAAAGGCATGCTCATGACATCATCATCTTATCTGTTTGTCCTGCTTTATATATCCAACTAACTTTTGAATTAATTTATAGATTTTTCATGAAATTTTGTATTAATGTTCAATTATTAAATTCATCTTATCATTTAAATCTCTAGCTGCAAATATTTAAAAATTTCTGAGATTCTTTTTTATATCTGACGCTATTTTTTCACGTTTTGTGAAATTTAAGTGAATGCTTATGCCATTGGTTATGATCTTGGTGACATATCAAATAATCTTTTACCTAAAAATGTTTAAATTTGGGAATTTTTAAACTTGTAAGGTGTCTCTTTAATAATTTTTGAACTATTTGATTAATGTTTATAAAACAACAAAATGGTCAGACCAATAAAGCCAAATTTTAAATAACATCATTTAACCATATCGATTAATCTGTTTAAAATTAGCGATATTCAATATTCTAAGGTCACTACGCAATAAAGCTAAGAGGCTGATGTATGATGAAATTTTTATATTCAACATAGAGATTATACCATTGAATATGATTTTAATGACATATTTTTAATCTGTTTAGATCTTTCTATAACTACATACATTGAAATACATGTATGAAGTTAAATTTTTATGATGATTCAGGATATGATATGAGAAAATATATTATTTATAAATATGAGATTTTTTCCTCCTCCATGGGTCACTTTGTTTTGCAATTTCAGGAATTATCTTTGGGTTTACAAATGGTTTGGCATGTTTACCTGGGATTATATCTCCCTACATAGCAGGATTATTGTTGGATAAAGATGTAAGCTTAAATATTATATATATTGTGTTATTTATTTTGAATATATTTATGTATATATTAATACATTTAATTTTAAATAGGAAGGAGATATGGTTCAATGGAGTTACGTATTCTATATTGGTTGTACATTTTATTTTATTGGAGGCTTGATATTTTTAGTAGGAGCTTCTGCCGAAGTGCAACCCTGGGCTATTAAAAAGATAATAGAAAAAGAAGAAAGTCAACATGAGAATAAACTATAAAATTCAAATAAACGGTTTTAATAATTTATGATTGAATAATTTTCTGATTGTTAATATCCATTTTTATTGTTAGTTATTAAATTTTTATAAGATTTATTTAGAAGCTATTTAATTATTTAATCAAGTTTTAAATACTGTAAATAAAATTTTATTTTTAAATAAAATGGAATAAAATCGGTTATTTCACAAATTTCGGTTTTTACTCCCACAAATTAAGAATTGAAATATTGGAATTTTGAATAGCTTTTTTTTTCTTCTTCCTCTATTTAAATTATTATTTGTTTACAATTTACAGAAAAAATAAATTCGACAACTTTAAATAGCTAAATGCAAGTTGGAATACGTGAAGTTATTATATGAATATCAATGCATTTTTTATGCTTGAACTGTATTAATATAAATCCAAAATTCAATGTTATACGGCAATTTTTTATATTTTAATGTTTCTTTCTATATATATCAGAGGCAAGCAAACTTTTGGGAGAAGAGACCATATCGTAACAATGAATTATAGCCTAGGCCGTACTTATTATGTTTATGAGATAAATGTGGGACAAATGGACATGGGGGCAAACGGATATCATTTAAGAAAATTAGCAATATTTAAGATATTAAGACTGACAACTGCATATTAGAAGTAAAGTATATTGTATACATATGTGCTTATTTTTCGCCAAACGAATCCATCGAAATGTTAAAGGAATTTCTAATTAAGCTTAAAATCTTTAGCAGGCAACAACAGATTTTTATTTAAATTCGCCATGAAGTAAAATTTATGTTTTAATAAATAAGGATTTTATATTTAATCCTAGTTTCAAAAATGTTATGGCTTGGTAGATTGGTAACTTAAAAATCTTTCCCATTGTCAGTCGTGCTCGCTAATGCGCTGCTGCCATTTATTTTTTAGTTTTGTAACTTTAAAGCGTAAAACTGATAATGGGGCAAACGGACACATCTCTGTGAGAGCAAAAAACACGTGTTTTTTCCATTTAAAGCTTAAAATATGTATTTTATCAAATGATATTTATAAGCGGTTTATATTTGTATTAATAGATTGCATTCTATTACCTATATCGCATTTTATTTACTGGCATTCTCTATATTAATTACACTTTTACTGATATGATTCGTAATAGTGAAAGAAATTCAAATCGATGATAATTAGTTGGAAGAAAATACAATATTTGCTGTGAAAGCTTGTAAAATTGCTGGAATACTATTAATAACAGCAGCTAAAACATATATTATTTTAAATAACACATAAAGAAGGCGAGTGTTGTCCAGTATAGAGATTCCCAAGTTCGTTTAACATCACAATTTTTAAGATAGAGGAAACTGAAGTCAATAAAGTTGATACCACCAGTGGGAAAAAACCCAAGTAGCATAAACTTTTGTCGTAACTGCTTTAAACTTCAATAAAGAAAACATTTGTCACGCATACAGAGTAGGCCTATTATATAAAGATTGTATAAATTATGTGCTAGGTAGTTTACACAATCTTTATATATTTGAAAAGATATCATACTATCATGTACAGAAATTGGAAATGGTCCATATTTTGCTTGCCACGAGTCTCTCAGTGAAACTAATGATTAAGAAAACAGATGTCTGTTTGCATCTACTGCCTGGGGCAAATTGACAGTATGCATTCTTTGTTAAAATCAATTATTACAAAATTTTAGCGCTATTGACAAAAGTAAATATTAGGTGAATCGATAGCTTATACTTTACCGAATATAATAATAAATATTAGAATCTGTTTTAACAAAGTATATTCGAAATATTCTAAAATATATCATTAGCTTGTTCGTTTGCCCCACAGTTACCTTACATGTTTTTTTTTTTTTATCTTTAATAATTAAAAAGAAAATATAACGTAAATCATGCCCTTTAGTAATCTATCTTATTGAAAAGGGGCTAAAACAAAATAGCAAAAAAAAAAAAAAACTCCCAAAATCTCGCCTTCACCTAATAACTGTCTGAGATGATATAATTCTCTTAGAAAATTATGTAGCCAAAATAGAAAGGTCCTAAACTTTTTCTAACAGATATATTTGTTGACTAAGATATCATAAAAAGGTGAAATGTTAAAATTAAGCCAATTTTCTTAGTAGATCAGGTTTCATTGGACGTTATATGAATCACTGGTTTGAATAATGCCGTCAATTTGAAAAAAGTGAAACTTTGTTTTCGGAAAAGCTCTGAAGGATCGAAATTCTTTTAAATTATATAGTAAAATTAAAATTTAATCATTTTAAATTTGAAACAACAATTAAAAACATACCTGTTTAGGAAATTGCACAAATATTAAATACAAACATCATGAAATTACGAAAGATATTGAGTTAATTGACTGACAAAACGATTTTATTTGATTTTGAATGTATTTTGTAACCCATTTTTTACCCAATGATGTTTACTTTGATTAACAGTTTATCATATCTATTTTTGTAAGAAATGTGACACTCTGGGTGCATTCAATATACAGCCTGATCCATAAAAGTTTTGGATGTGTTTTACTGAACGACAAGTAGCAAGCGATTGGTGGAAGACCAGATTCGCAAGTTCTGATTAGGTACAAAAAGTACGATTCATGAGCTTTGTCAAGATGGCAGCGAACTTATAAGCATAACAGTTGTTAACAACGGAAAAAAAATAAATATCCAAGTTTCGCAAACAATTTATTTATTAGAGAATAAGTGCTTTATTTATCATACAGTTATTAAAAATGTATGATAAATATTTTTAATAGAATTTTTATTAATTATGTATTAAAATGTTCATTCTTTTATTATAATCATTAATAATTAAGATTTTGCACAAGTTTTGAGTGACTTTTATCGAAAATCAATAAGAAGAGTTCGTCATCGTATCCTTTTTGTTGCGCAAACCTAACTTGGCGTTGTCAGCCATATTGTACCAATCTATTCTGCCACCCAATGTTCAGTGAATATGAAGTAACGTTCCACGACCGGACGAATTCTTATTAATGGATCTGTTTTCTCGCTGAACGCATCTATAATGACATCTACAATTTACCATATGAATTATTATTTATTACTTTTCTAGAAATTACATTAATTATATTGCTGAGATATGGAACAGATTTGATATTTTTTTGTATTCATTTTATTTAAGGTAGAGTGGAGTAAGTTCGTAAATGGGATAAGTGCATTTACTGTTTGTTTAAAAAAGGATAACTATAAAACTAAACAACCTATCTTAATGGGGTAAAAAGCATTTTATAGCAGATTTGTTATAATTCTGATCTTGCCCCGTAGCGTGTTTAACTAAACTTCAAAGCATTTTTAACTTGTATGTACGCTCTTGCTCCGTTTTCAGGGAAGTGAAGGATAGTTGACATTTTATACAATTTTGTATCAAAATTAAAATTTACAAGGCTAATTGGTGCAATAGTCAGTATGGATTAAATAGTAATAACAGCGCAATACGATTGCTACCGGTATTATTAAGTATTTATACGATAGGTTAAAATACTTGAGTTTAAAGTCAAACTTTACAAAAATCATTCTGCACTTACCTCATTCAGGTTTATCAATAAAATTTCTGGCGTTATGGCTTACTTACTGGGCTGCGGTTTGCTCATTCCTGATATATATAATACAGTGCCAAATCGAAAATAATTTATTGATATAAATCCGATATAATAAGTGTTTTAAAATTTGCTACTATGTTTTTAAAATATTTCAGTAGTAATGATGAACAATAAATATTTTCGTTTAACATAAGGGCATCTTCTTAGCTAAAAAATGAAGGGAATTACTGGATATAAAACATTTCACAGTATTTAGACATTCTGCATTCCTTGTAATAGAAATTTATTTAGATGACAAATATAAAATAATCTTTGTTTTTATTGTTGATTTTCTTATAAATCTTAATCCTTTTGCGGATTTTTTAAATACCTATATCTTTAAAGTTTCTGCAAGAAGTCAATAATTCATCAATATATTAAAAACAAGAGCTCTCAAGGATCAACTTTTATGTATTAGAGGATCCACGAATTATAATGATTTTTACATTTTATCTTAGGTAAATTCCTCTAATTACGAATATAACTCGTGCGCAAATTTTGTTCGTAACTCGGATTGTTCGTAATTCACAAGATTTTGTGAATTTAATTTCTGAAAATGCATAGCTCCATTCGATAGAGCACCTTAAGAAACCTCTAAACAGATAACATTTATCGACGGACCGCTGATGAGACGAAAGATACACAAGTTCAAAGTTTATAGAATAACTGGTATTAGGCTATATCATTTTCAACGGACATAGTTCATGTTTAATTGCAACTATTTTATACCTTAAGAATGATAGTGTGGTTCAGACAAAAATAGAGGAATAAAAGGGATATTTGGCTTTTCATTCTGGAAGATCCGGGTTCGAGTCTCGGGTCCCATCCCTGTGAAAATATTTATCACGGGTTCCAGACCAGGCAGTCGTACCCATCCTCCGCAGAGGTGGACAGCCTGTGGAAGGCTTGTTTTGCCCTGCCACGTAGTATTCTTAGAGAATGGAATGTGGCGTCATCTGTTGACAAAAAAGAAAATAAAAAAATTAACTGATCAGTAGGCGGGATTAGCCCTGTGCAAACACGTCGGCTTTTCATTCTGGAGGATCTAGGTTCGATTCTTTTAATCCTTGGAAATATTATCATGGGGACGGAACCAAACTGTCTATCCCTCTCCTCTACAATCCAGTTGATCCTCCTCAGGGATGAGAAGCCTGTGAAAGGATTTGTTTCGCCCAGGCCACTTAAAACCCTTGGTGAGTGAATAGTATCGATATGTTACCAAAAAAGATACGCTAATCAAACACTGGATGAATTCAATTCCCATCCAAAGCAAAACAGTCGACAGAAATATGAAATATGATCAACAATACCTTTCATTCAAAATTTATAAAATTTATTTATTATTTTAACTTAAACAAATCAATCGCATCTTGAATTAATTATCATGAATAAAGTCACAAATAATTATGATTTTATACAGATATATAATTATTTTGATTATACTTAATTTTTCGAGAGTGTACTATGAATTGATGAATATTCATTATTTTTTTAATTTTCGAGCATATCAGATAATGAAGTAATATATTAAATAAATCAATAATAATATAAAAAAGAGGGTTTAAAAATTAATTTTCATAAAAATAAATTATTATTTTAATTTTTGTATAATTTAATCTAATACTTATATCGATTTTAATTAGAATTTTTAAAGTCATTTAAAATTTTAAAGATAGTAAATATTGTACACAATAAATTAATTTTGAATTAATTTCTCTTCAAAATTTAATTCATTATTTTAATACTACTGCAGTTGCATAATAGTTTTTATTCTGATCTTTTTTATAATTCCGAAATGTTTTCAAATTTTAAAATATATTTAACTTAAATCAGACCTATTTTACTGAATTATAAATTGTTCACGTATTTTCGAGGAAAATTCCGCTTATAAAATTATCGTGCTCTTTTCTTATCGGGTTGTTGGTCTGTTGTCTATATCTCTATTAATAACTTTATTATTAGATTTTCATGAAATTTTGTAATCATGTTTTGCTATCAGTTTTATTCTCAACAGTCGAATTGTTTAACTCTGTACTGCAACAATATAAAAATTTCAAATTTCAAGGATATTCTGTTAATAAATCCTGAAATAATTCTTGAATATTCATGAACTTGATAGAAAACCAAATCATTAACGGCAGTCTCTATGACGCATCAACCAATCCATTTAAAAATGGTGGAAGTTTCAACTTCAATATCTTGAGATGGTTATCATCAATAAAAATTTACTAATAATAATCGTCTCAAGATAGATAGATGGTTTATTTTCATGAAATTAATGAAAATGATCAAGCAATTAAATTAGACTATTACGTTAGTTTAATTTATCCTGCAGTTTCATGCGTTTAAAAATGACGGGCAAATAAACTTATGAGTTTTTTACTATAATAACTAAGAAATAATTTAAGAGTTTTTGACATTTAACATAGAGATAATGCCATTGAAGGTTATTTTGAGAACGTATACCGTTTAATTCCCTGTCTTTAATCATTATAAAATAAGGACACTTTCAGGTAGGTGAATTTGAATTACATTGTCGAAGCATGACACAATTAAATCCTATAACGGGCTGGCAAATTCCATAGTGGGGTCAACCGTAAGGTTGAAGAATAGAGTTCAATGGCTGAGTTTGAACCTCTATTTAAAAAGTGGAGGCTCACTACCGGGATATGGGACAGGGATCTTCTAAGATGGTAAGCCACTGCTTCAAAACACGCTGAAGGACAATTTCGGAAAGTAGGTGATTACTTCTTTCCGAATATGCTAGTTAAGTTAAGCAAGATGATTAAAAAGCATACTTTAAATAGAGTAAAAATATCAAATTTTTAACTATTCAGTTTATAGAAAAAGACGAAATTTAATCAAAATTTCTAGAATTTACAATAGGAAAGAACTTTTATTCATCATGAATATTATTTTTATATCTAATGAATAAAGGTTCAATAAATATTCTGTAATCATTTCTATAAATTACTAGATTATGCTATTTATATCATTAAATATTGTTAACAAAATCAATGTACATTTGGCACATTGTTAAAAGAAAAATAATTAAATGTAAAACAGAAAATTTACACATTTTGACACGAATAATAAATTCATTACTGACATACGTTAATTACACCAATACAGAATCGATAAATATACATCACATTTAAATAAAAAAAAACTTTTTAAAATTTAATTTAACGAAATATATTTTTTGTTAAGAAATTTCAAATGTTATTGAAAAAAATACAGATTATCTCATCGTTGATTAACAATGTAACAGTTAAAGAAATATAACAATGCCATTGAAAGGATAGCAGATTATCTTAAAAATTACATTTTTAAGATAATCTGCTATCCTTTTGAAAATAAATTTTTGACTCTTTAAATAATAAAATAGTTATTACGAATACAAAAATCATCTATTTTATATCATTAACTTAAGAAAGCTAAATATAGTAAAAGAATAAATCAACAACATAAAAAAGACAGATTTTCTTCTTTTTACTTCCTGATGATAGATATTGTTATAACTATTCTTCAACAAGTTAAACTTCAGGATTAATTTTTTTACGAAATTAAGAATTTTTTTTTTCTTTCTATAAAAACTAGTCATAAAATTTAAAACTGTCATTTACACAATGTAATCTTTGAAGTTTTAAGCCGAATTCAAGATGATGTTGATAACAAGGATCAGTGTTTAAGTTTAAATAGCTTTCGTAACTATAACTTGCTTGTTGTATATTTAAATAAACCATGATATTTCCTTATTTTTTCTTTTGAATGGCAGTTATATTAATTTTTATGATTATTATGACTATTATTTAGTACAATACGTTATGTAAATTAGAAT
>WUQG02015310.1:0-11677 GCA_011317285.2 Androctonus mauritanicus | reverse complement strand
ATAAAAAAATTTGAAAACTACTTTTTTGACAAGCACTGCTTAATGTTATCAATCGGTTATTGTCATCAAAATGGACCAGTCTCAAAGTGATTACAATAAGCGGCTTCTACTGTATTTAAGAAAAATATATAAACTTAAACACAAGTCATCCCTACTTATGACCACTCATCTTATAATGGTGATTTCACCAATAAATTCTGTGAATGATCAATGCAATTCACATGCACACCAGTCTATGCACAACAGAGAGATACATTGCATTTTCAAATTCTGACCATTCTAACTTATAAATGCAGGGTTCAAACTGAACTTCATTGTTGAGGAAATTAAGTTAAGGAATAACTGTAATTTATAATGAAACCTTGAAATAAATGTTGTTTTAAATAGAAGAATTGAGTGATACATATTTTTGAAGAGTAAACAAAACGTTACAGGCAATATAATCAAAAATTTCAGAAAAAAAAAAAAAAGAATATTTTATAGTATTCTGAATTTTTCTGCATTAATCTAAAATGCATTTACATTATATGCTATTTTCCAATATGAGAAGATGACCAATAATGTTCTAGATACTGCTGTGTTAAAATACTATTGTTAATGGCATGTTAATTTTTAATTATATTTATTTATTTTTCTTGTTGTTTGTGAATAAACTATTTTATTGTTTTACTTTCTGTGTATTTTTTACAGTAAATCTGTGATTTGTACAATTTTGATTTATGCAGTTTTAGATATATATGAATGCATAGGTGTATTTTTATTGAATTTCCATAAAAAATGAATAAAAATTTCAGCAAACAATTTATTTTTTTTGCAGAAATATTATTTATGGCCTGAAATTTTCTTTTCTATATTTAAAGTATATTTATTTGATTTGACCATTAAATTTGTTAGTGCAGCTGTTTGTATATATTGAATTCAGGCATTGTTGAATTTACATGGTTTTCACTTATGTGGAAATTTTTTCGATGAATTAATTGCATAAGTTGGAGACTTAGTGTGTATCAACAAAAATAAAAATTTTGAATAAAGCCTAAATTTTTGTTTTTAGAATATCTATGTTTTCAACCACAAACAGGTTACATTATTCAGATCTGGTATGTCTCTGCATTTTTGTTATTGATATATGAACTGTGAAATTCAAATAGAGTTTTAAAATAAAATTTGACTCAGCTTGAAAATTTTAAACTGTGATAAAATCCATGTAATTTGGCACTTTCTGTAGCCAGATACTTCATAATATAGTACCTTCTATAATATAGTATTTTGTAATTTAGCATATTAAAAAATTCACTGCTACCTAAGAGCATGTCACCAATTATGCTTGTGATGGAGTTGTTATTATAGAATTAGTATATATTATTTTATAGGCTAACATATATTTTAAAATATTATTTCATGACAAAATACAATATATTTACCAAAATAAATATAAATCCCTTCAGCAGATTAATCTTTTAATAAATGTCAGGGAAAAAATAACTAAAAAAGACATCAATGAAAAGTAATAAAAATAATTCATGGATTATCACTTGCAATTTTATAAGTCAATATTAGTAACAAAAAGACAAAATCATGACAATATTCCTAATAAAGATATGAAGATTAAAACATGATAGTGTTCTATCAGGAACAATACCATGTCTTGATCTAAATCTTAATTCAATCTATATTGATCAATATTTTAATTCAATAAGAATAGAATAGAATAACTGGCATCTTATACTTATAAAAAGCCTTAAAAATACATGATTTTGATCTCAAAACCATATAAAAGAGAATATTTCTGACTTATGGAATATAAATAGAGTTTACGAATGATGTACAGATTATGCAATATCTCTCTCTCATTTATAAATTTCATATTACATATTTTTCCAAAAAATAAAAACACTAACTGAAATTCATAGATTGTAATAGGTCTGTAATTATATTGTTGTAAATTTGAAACCTGTATTACAGAATATGGACACATCACATATTCACAAGCACTATAAAAAATAAATAAAATATTGCATACTATAATAATATTAAAATATTTTAATATATTTTTTATAATAATTGTCTATTTTCATGAAATTTTTAAATATATAAGTTACAAATAAATTTAATAAAATACATTCAGTATTTAAATTGCATATATAAAATATGCAATTTAAATACTGAATGTGTTTTATCAATGTTTTGAAGATTTTTGTTATTATTTTAACAATTTGGAGACTGATGATTATAATAATGATTAGACAGTGCAACTGATATTTTACATAACCTTGAAACAGTTTTTTTTTTACTAGCAGTAAAATAAATTTATATGTTTGAAAAATACTTAACAGATTTTATATTATAATAAAACAAGATAAAAGTATCTAATTTTTATCTCATCTAATATTTTTTGTAAGATAATTCTATCATTTTTGAAATCAATTTTCACAATATCAAGGATTTCAGGATTAGAAGGCATGGCAAATTAAAAACTATTACAATAAAATAAATTAATTCAATTTTATAGGATACAGAAACAGTAAAAACCAAATGCATTTGATTCCTTTGATAAACATCCTTTATCAAAATAAAAATGCTGTTCAATAACTCAATTTATATGTATTGTGTTACATTAATATAACAGACTTGTCCAATTTAAATATCCAAAATTACACAATTTTTTTATAAAATTAACATTTATACCTATAATATTATCTGTAATACAAAACAGTATTTATGTGAAAGAATGGAAATAAATGAATTATTAAACATAAAGTAATGTATAAAGCACAATCCAATAGCAGCATACTATAACAAATCTGATTTCATATATACATACATTAAGGTGAAAACAACTGAATATTTCATTTTTATATTAAACAGAAAAATTTTAATTGAAGAAACTTATATTTTGTAATAATAATTAAATATCCTTTTAATATATTATTTACAAAAGTCTTAACAAAGAATATCATTTAAAAAATATACTGGAATATAAATAATTATTATATTGAATACAATACAGATAATTAAATTCAAATCCTACTATCATAAAGTTGGATTTGGTTGGAAATCAGAATTGCCCAAAATTTATGGATTTTTTGTCTGAATTTTACTAAGACATTATACATTATTTTAATAAACATAAAAAACACAAAACTACAAGAATCAGACATAAAAAAAAATACCATATATCAGATCATTGGATCTGGGACTAAAACTTATTGAATTGCATTGACCACTCATAGAATTTACTGATTACATCACTGCCATAAGTACAAATTGTTATAAATCAAGGAATACCTATAACTAATAAAAAATTATTGAGTTTTTCTGAATTTTTGTATCTAATATATCCATCCTATATTACAAAATCTAAAAATGTGAAAAAATAAAAATTTTAAAATTTTATTCAGTGTACAGGAAGTTTCCAACTTTACAAGCTAATGTGTTCTTAAAATAAGTTCATAATCAAAGAATCAATTTCTCATAGATATAATATTAAAACCAGAAACTTTGTTCTTGACAATGAAATTTCACTATAATAAAATTAAGTAAAGGCCAACAAAATCAATAATATATGATTAAACAATGATTTATTTATCTAAATAAATGAAAATATAGCTTTTAAAATCAAGAAAGTTATGCTAATAAAGAAATTATTTATGCCATATGAATATTAAGGGCATTAAGGACAAGAAGCTATAACAATGCTAGATAGATCAAAAAATAAGTACATTACAAATGAACAATACAGCATAGAAATCCCAGCAACATGGGAATAGATAATAAAAAATAAAAAATAAATTATTTTTATTATGATGCTTATTTTTATTTTTATAGATAATTTTGTGAAATAATTAGTAAAATGCTAATAAACTGTTATATAACTAACAAATAATCAATTTTAAAAAGTTTTACAAATGTTTTTTTGATTGTTTATTCTTTTGTAAATTAACTTAAGTGGACTGAGAAATCAGTCAAAAATGTTTTTGATATTAAAGTTTTATTTAATTTAGACTGCAAATAATGCTAGAAATCATAGTTATAGAATTTTAAAACAGTTTAAAGTTATAACAAGCAGAATGTAAGCATTTAAAAATAAAATATTAAGGAATTTTTATTTTTTGCTATCATCATCAACAGATGATTAGTAGAGCTTTTATATAATGAATAATGCCATAGGAACAACTTGGGAATGACAGTTGTTTACACAATTTGCTGGTGAAAAAATGGTAGCTAGAGTACCTGCTACTTCAGTTTCTCAGCCTATAATTTTCATTTTTCTAATTTTGTAGCAGATGAACTTTCTGTTACAGAGTTATAGCGGAAAGTTCAAGTGTATTGTATAGCTATGTATATGGTTTTAAATACTTTTTATAAATGTTTAACATTTATTTATTGCAATTAATGTTCATATTTTTGATTTTTTTGATATTTTATATTTGTAAAAAAAAATCTTATAAATCCAAAAATTCAAACTGTGATTTCCTGTATTTAATTAACTATATTTTGATAAACATTAAAAATTTCATTTATTTACACATGGATTTCTCTCATATAGTTGGTATTATCAATATCAAATAATGAAAAACTTATCTGAAACTAATATATCTATTTGACAATATATTAAGAGATAATTTTCAAAATTCTTTTCCCCCAAATTATACTATATATTTGGCTTAAAAGAGAGCATAATTCAATTATTTTCAATCTTTAATACAAACAATGAAACCAACTAATAATCTATCAGTTCTATATTACTATTAATATATAATGAATATTAATAATAAGTAAAGTGTTGACAAAAAAATTGATATATATATGTATGGTATGTATGTATGTATGGTATGTATGTATGTATGTATGTATAAGTTAATTAATTTTGATATTATCTGAAACTATTAGTATTTACCATTAAAACAGTTTACATATCAAAATGATTATTATTTTTTGTTTGTGTTAAAAGTTTGTTTTTTATCATCAAATATAAATTTTTTTTAATATTCAAGAGTATCAAGAAAAATATTAATATTAAGAAAATATTGAAATAAATGCATTGAGTACAAAAATATTAAAGTAGTAATTTTTTAAGCTATAAATAAATAAATACTTCAATTATTCAATTAAAGTATTGATTTATCAGTTGCATCTCTGATCATGATGATTCTTGATTATTATTATTATGTATTTGAAATTTCTATAATCATTTGATTAGTTGACTTCTTGAATATAATAAACAAAACTGGTCTATATTAAAAAAAAAAATTATTTTTTGTTTTAATTGGCTATAAATGGATAAAATATATGAAATGCAATATTAAATATTGATGATGCCTCTTAAATGCAATACAAATTATATTAAATAAATAAATTTTAATGGTGCAAAGTATTAATAAAATTACACAAAACAAGATCTTATGATCTCAAATTATAGATCATCTCTTTTTATTGTTGATCATGTTTCATTTTATTTCATCATGTAATGAAGCAAAATGAAACATGACAAGCAGTATACATGAAAAGATGGGAGCATTGAAGTGAAGGAGCATGAGAGAATGAAGAAGAAAAGGAAATTTAGTAAAAGCAAAACTATGTAATTAAGAAAAGAGTAGAATTATAAAGAAAATAGAAACCATTGGGAAGAAAGAAAGTTCCTTCTATAAACTTTCATATTTTTTCAATTCCTGTTTTTCATCTGAAAAACAGGAACTGAAAAATATGAAAATTAATATTATGAGAGGAGACAAAATAAGAAAATTAATTAAAAAGAAATAGAAAACAAGAACTGAAAAGAAATTGTAATTGAAAAGACTATTTTTTTTATACAGTAATTTTCTTTTTGAATGCTGGAAGAATCTAAACTTCCTCTTCAAGCACTGAACAGCAGAACAAAGTTTTATCCAATATTTTTTATTAATACTAACATTTTAACGTTAGTATTAATAAAAAATATTAATATACTAATTAAACGTTAGTATTTAATAAAAAATATTGGATAAAACTGTTCTGCTGTTCAGTGCTTGAAGAGGAAGTTTAGTACATAGTATTAAAGCAGTATCAGTCAAATTATTAAAATGCTGGAAGAATCTTCAACAATACAAGTCCCTAAGTCTCTGGCAGTGGAACCAATATACAGAATAATTCTTGTTTTTTTTTTTTACAGGAATAAAAAAATAATACTTAATTCAGTTTTTAGTTTTGATTCTCAAAATTAATAAAAAAATATTTTGTACTTTGATGACATCGCCATCAAGGTACAAAATATAGTGAACTTAGGGCTCTTACTGCTGAACATACTTCCAATATTCAAAAAGAAAATTATTTTTCTCCCTTGTAAAGAAAGTTTCGTTTCTGATTTGGAAGAATCAAAAGTAATTATGCTTAATGTCCCTGCTAATTCTTTATTATTCTCAGATAAACCTTAGAAAGAGAATGTTCCCATACATTTAATAATTCATTTATAATGATATCACAAATCTGGTCTGCTACAGTAAATTTTGTAGTGTGTAAAAAACAATAGCTCTCCAATTACAATTTCTTTTTATTTTCCATCCTATTTTTTTTTATTAGTTTTCTTATTTGGTCTCCTCTCTTGGTATTAACTTTCATATTTTTAATTTCCTGTTTTTCAGCTAGATACTTAACATCAAAATTAGAATCATATTAAAAATCCAAATTTTGTAATAATATGGTCCATAGTTCTTTCTATAGAAAATACAATAATCATTTATTCTTTATAAAAATTAATTTTTATTGTATACATCATTAAACATAGACATAATTGCATTTTTCATTATAAATTATGTTATGCATAACAATATCATATTTCTGATAAAATATCAAATTTTATAAATTATCTAAATTTTAATCTAATTATCTATTTTAAAATTGCTGTGTTTACTTATAAAATGTTTGTCCTTATATAATTTTTTATTAACTGGAATTTTAATGCTTAATTTGAAAACAACAACATTATTTTAAGTAGATTGTGAACATGTTCCCAGACAATTAACCAATCTTTAGACTATAAAAATATGGAATTGGTGGCTAAGATTTACAGATCAGCATGTTAAATAATATAGGTAACAGCAATATAATCAACTCATTCTTTTTAATACATTAAAGAATCTATGGATATGGATGATAGTTCTAGGAAGTGTGATATAGATGAATTGATGTATAATATGCCAATTTATGATATATTGTTTCTTCTTTCATAGACTTTTAATTATAATTTTTATTAATGAGTGTTAATTATTTTAATTTATTACTGCATTATACTATTGTTTTTAATATTTTTTACTGTTTATCCAATTGTGTTTGTTGTAGGTTTGAATGTGTGTTTATATTAAACTTCCCTGTAGAAAGCTTATTATTATTATTGTAATGCTTATTTTTGCTTCATTTTTAGCTGAGAATAGCCTAATGAAAGATTGGAAACTTTTCTATTTTAATAAATTTTACCAATATAAATATTTTTTCTTGTTTTTGATGGAATACAGAATGGAGAATCAAATTTTGAACTAAAATTTCATAAATATTGAATTGTTTATTCCTATTTTATCATCATTAAACTTATTATTTAACTTTCATCATTTTAACATTAATGTTTCATGTTTATTTGATTTAATAGTAGCAAACATGCTTTGATAATAGAGGTAGCCATCTTTCTTCAGGCCATTAGATTAACTTCAACCAAAAATTATTTGTTGGTATGCAAATAAATTTAACTTTATTGTTTGTAAAAATTTTATTTGTCACTATTAAATTGCTTACTGCATTATTCTTTATATTTCACTAACAATGTTTTACTGTAAGTAATACAATATCTAGTGGAATTCCCATTAATAGTATTATCATTTACAAAAATAAGTGAATAATTCTAGTATTAAAATATCTTATATAAAAGTTTAACTTAACCCATTCAATGCCAACTGCAGAACTTGCAGATATGCTTATGTTGGCAAAGATATGTAATTAAACTAATATCTTTAATTAATATTTATAAATTTATTAAAATTAATCTCTCTCTTATTTTTCATAAAAAATTTTTACAATTTTCACTATTATTAAATAAGCATAAGTAGTTCTTGACTTATGACCACTCATATTTACAACAGTAATGTAATCAGTAAGTTTTGCGATTGGTCAATATAATTCATAAAGGTTGAATTCCATGAACAATAGTCTGATATACGGAGAGCATCCTTTTTGTGTCTATTTCTTGTATTTTTGTGTTTGTTAAAATAGAGTATAATAATTAATACTGATAGTGAGCAATCTATAAATTTTGGTTATGTCTGATTTCTGATTATTCTGATTTATAATGTTGTAGTTCAAATCATGTTGTATGTTGAGGACTACTTATATATCTCTATATAATGATATAAGTATTTTGTAATAAGCTTATTAGTTACTGGGTTTATGAATTTTTTTTTCAAATATAAAAAATCAAAAAAATTGAAAATATGACTCTTAATTGCAATAAATAAATACTAAACATTTATAAATATGCATTTCAAACCATATACATAGCTATACAATTTAAGTTTGTGACAGAAACTCTGTCATCTGCTATGAAATTGGAAAAATTAAAATGGAAATTGAAAAACAGTATTATTGAGCAATCTGGTTTTATTGGCATATTATGTAAATAACTTCAATTTTCAGTTTCTGCCTAAGGCAATAATTCATTTTGATAAAAACTCATCTACTTATCTGTTAATAATGATGAAAATTAAAAATTCTTTAATGTTCATTATACACCAAGAACTATACACTGTCAATTATAAACTTAAGATAAAATTACTAGCACTTTAGGCAGGAAAGGCTTAATTAAAAATTAAAATAATAAAACTGAACTGAAAAAAACAGATATAAGATGATGGCCTTTAGAGCACTTCTCCAAAGAATAAAAACTCACTGCACAACATAACCTTTCCCAAAAAAATGAGCTGGAATGGATAATAGAGCAAGCAGAACAACACAGATGTAAGAGGAGTGCTATAATGAACCTTTGGAAAAAGATTTCTAAGAAAGCTAACAAAACAAATCAAACTATGGATCAACAATTGAAGAAGTCCTTTAATATCCAAGTCAACCCCATTACCTTAAGATTCAAGAAAAAAGTGGAAAGATATACAGCTCTTGATTGCTATTTAATAAGAGAAACACCCTTTTCAACAAACTGAGAAACGATAAAGATAAAATGGACTGATTGACGTTCCCTTGAGTATACGAGATACCAGTAAAAGATAAAACCATAAACCAGCAAGTTAAATATATAGGATACACTTCATGATCGCTCACCAAAAGGATCGATGAGCACAAAAGAGACTTCTAGAATAAAACCCCGTCAACTGCTCTGGTGCAAAGAGCACTCATATCTGACTTAACTGTAAAATGGGAAGATGCAAAGCTGATAATGAGACAAGAGGATCCAGTGAAAGATAGATTTGCAGAAGCAGTAATGATTTTTAATAATAGAGACTCACAGGTTAAACCAATAAATAAGATTGATCCAACAACTATAAGCAATGCATGGAAGTCATGTTCAGAATTGAAAATAACAAAACAATAACATAATTAACATTAATTTAATTTTTGTTTGTGTTATTTTAGTTTTTACAATTACGTGTTTTGTATAATATTTTATGTATCCTTTAGATAGTAGATGCTTTAAAAATCTTTATTTAAATGTTTTTATGAATTTTCTTGTTACCATAGTAACTGTTCTGTTCTTATTCTTTTAAATTTATTACATTGTATGAAAACTGAAGAGGATTGAACAAAGAATCAAAAGCGCTTCTTCCATTTAAGTTTTTTTCAGTTCAGTTTTATTATTTTAATTTTTAATTAAGCCTTTCCTGCCTAAAGTGTTAGTAATTTTGTCTTAAATTCTTTAGCATTTATATGATAAATAATCTATTATTGTAAATTTGCTTGATTTTTTAAAGGCTATATATTTTCAGTTTTTCAGATAAATTATTTAATCATAAAGTATTGATTTTGTTACCCTTTGTTTGGTTTTATTGTGGTCAAACTGGATTGTTGAAAACAACTCCTGAATAGCCAGAAATATGGAGAGAGAAATTTATTCAAGTTTTATTGTGACTGTAGAATAAAAATATTGTAAAAACTCATTTTAAGCTAAACTTATTTAAAATATCAATAGCACAGAAAATAAGAAATATTTCATATTTCAACTTATGAAATAAAAGTTGATGTTCTGTATCAAAAGTTTACTGCCATATTATTGAAGTGTCTAGTAGGTTTTTTAATCATTTTTTACCATGCTATTTCACTTTCTAATATTATAAAATACTATTTTAAATTGTGATTGAAATTTTTAAAAGCAATTTGATACAAAATATGATTGTATTTTCTCAAACGATAAGCATGCAATTCATAAATAATGTATAGATAATGCATTATTTCATTTTTAGGTTTATTTTTTTTTTTTGTTTTTTATACAGATATTATAATGGTGTTATCTATTAAAAATATACAATACAATAAATCTCAAACTTACATAGCTTTGATTTATACTATTTCAGGTACATGCAGATAGGTAAATCTGCATGGTTGAACTTGTTTCATGTAGTTGATGTGATACCATTTCCAAGGTCACTGCCAGAAGCTATTGACATGATATCATATCAAGGATAGGGACAAATGAATGAATTTTTAAACTACAATTTTATGGGTCCTAAATAAAAGTAAACTATAAGCCAAATAAGTAAAATAAACTGTCCATTCAAAAAAATTTTCAGCTATCCATGTAGCCTGCTTCAGTTCAAAACTTTCAGGTTACATGGATAACTGAAAATGTTTTTGAATAAAAAGTTTATCTTACCTATTTGACTTATAGTTTAAAGTAACTTTTATTTTAGTATTTACAGTAAGAAGTTTTACATTGTGAATTGTGAGTCCTATTCACATCAATACAATTTTTGCAGTTTATCATCATTTTTTTTTATCATCAAAAATTCTAATCTATGATGATGTTTTAGCAATATATAATTTATAATTTTCAGCAACAATTTTTTATTTTATAAGACTTTAACAAAAATTTCTTTGCTTGAATATCTTTCGTATGATTAACTTTTTTCCATTCCTTCTCTATTTTTTTGGACTAATATATTCATATTGTTCCAATTACATTTAATATAAAATTAATATCTAAAATTTTTTGCAAAAATTAAATTTTTTTAGTTGTGCACTAAAATGTTAATCTTAAAAAATATATTACAGCTAATACAAAAACATTTATTAATTATATTAAAATATGCAATATTATTTATTAATCATTGATATTTTACATCATTTTCACTATAATTTGTCAAAAAAATGAAAAAATATGAATGTAAAAAAACATCTGTCATAAAAATGGGCATGGAACTTTTATTGTTTTATGGCTGCCATTCCTTTCCTATGCTTTTTGGGTCAAGCCTAAAGTATCCCGTGGTATTGGTTGTCCAGGAACAATAAACCACCTAGGGTCTAATTAAAGCAAATTAAAGAATATTATAGCAACTTATAGTTGAGAGCAGACGACTTTTATTTACATTAGGTTTTTTAATATAAATTCAAAAATTTATAAAATATTAAAAATTAAAGTTAAGACATACAACTTGCTTCTATATCAATCTTGAAAAAACAAAGCACTAAACAAGCAAGCAAAAGTTTTATT
>WUQG02015299.1:0-11678 GCA_011317285.2 Androctonus mauritanicus | reverse complement strand
TTCTAGTTAGACTTTTAAACATTCGTGTCATGGTCTTTGTAACTAAAATAATCCTACTGACAATGTGATTATACTGACCATTCTTCAAATCCAATTCGGAATCAGTACTAATCTGCATACCGCCAGACGATGACGATCATTTCCAAGATGGAAGCAAGTTCGAATGTTTGTTAGGATTGTGGAGGGAGGAAGTGGACCATCTTCAACTAAAAAAAGATTAAAAACCCAAGTTTAAGGCTAAGTGAAGAGAGAAGAGGTAGGAAAGAGGTCCACACCTCACAAAGTTAAAGAAAATTGTTTGATTATACATATAAATCATTTGCATCTATTAAATCAATTATCGAAAACCAGAACTATTAGCAAGCCTAGAAATTTTTATTTTCGTATAACATTTTGGACCTAAGTATTGGTCCATCCTCAGTATAGCATTCTATAAATATCAATAAGCTTAAGACATAACAAATTTAAGATGGAATTCTTGTACGTTGAGATTTTACCTAGATTTAGGTCCGAAAACGTTATACGAAAATAAAAATTTCTAAGCTTGTTAATAGTGCCGGTTTTTGATAATTGTTTGATTATGCAGATGAGATGAAAAACCAACTTTCATTTCATTAATGAAAATGCACTATACAAAAGGTTGAAAAGTACTGGAGTATCTGCATGTTCCCTGATCTTGAAAGTGCACATCCTGCAGTTTCCTAGCCCAGGCAATCCCCTGCAACATGATTTGCCCAAATACAAAGCCTGGAGAGCCATAGGATGTCTTTAAGCTGGTCTACTACAGATGACAGTGGCAACAGCACTTTGAATGTTCCAAAGTATGATTAGCAGACTGTGGAATCACTTTCAAGAGACTGGCACAGTATAAAGAAGACAAGGGTAGGTTGCCCATCTGCCATAACAGCAAGAGATGACTACTACTTGACCTTATTGGCAAGAAGGAATAAGCACAGCAATGCAACAGAGCTGCAGGGACAGTTTCCTGCTGCCACTAGATGACAGATATGCAGCCAGACCATATGAAATCAGCTTCATCATGTTAGACTGCATGTCTGGTAACCAATGGTATGCATTCTATAGGATGTCCCATAAAGAATGCAACTTTTGAGTGCATAATAACATACAAATTTATTGATGAAATTACGTAATTTACATATTTTTGCAGTGTATCCTATCTGTGATTATGTATAAAATATGATATTACTCAAATGTCCTCCACAAGTCTGCAGGCACTCCCTTGTTCCTTCAATGAAATTTTCCATAATTTTTCGGCATATTTGCACCTCTAGTTCTGAAATTACACACTGAATCTCGGTCTTGAGCTCTGGAATTGATCATGATTTGTTGGGGTGTACACACAAGATTTCAAATAACCTCCACAAAAAGAAATCACATGGTGTCAAATCACAAGATCTGGTGACCAATTGCACAACTGAACCAGTTTTCTCAAATTTAGCAATCAGTCTCATCACAGTTAGCTTATTTGGTGCATTATATTGACCAAACATTCCACAGAGTTTGCAAACAGTCTCAGCACAAAATTCATCACATTTGTAATAAGTTTTCACTATGACAATACTCTGTTCTTTCGTGAAACATTCCATTCCTACCTATACAGCAAACAGATGATGATCATACGCTATTTGGTACTCCATGACTATTAACCACAAAGACAACAGACGAAAATCGTGTAACGTTCAGTGCTGCCAACTTACTAGATCAGAAATGGCAGGCATTTCAAAAGTTGCATTCATTATAGGACTCCCTTTATCTGCTGAACACCATAGAACCCATAGAAAATGGGCTGATGAGCATCGTCATTAGACCCATGATGAATGATCAACTGTTCTCTTCTGTAATGAATCATGGTTCAGTCTGCAGCTTGACAATCATTGTGTCCTGATTTGGTATGAACAAGGAACACAGAAGAATCCATGTTTCATATAAGAAAAGGACTCTTTCGGTGGTGTTGGAATCACGACATAGACTGGCATCAGCATTGTTGGTTTTACTGACCTCCATGTCATAAAAAAATGGATTGCTGACTGCTGTCAAATATTGAGATGAGATCCTGCATCCTATAGTGATACCCTATGCTGGAGCAGTTGGAAACAACTTTTTTTTCATGGATGATAATGCAAGGACCCACTGTGCACATCCTGTCAATAACACACTTCAGGAAGCAGGAATCAAACACATGGATTGGCCTTCATGTTCTCCAGACCTGAATCCTATTGAACATGCTTGGGATGCAACAGGAAGACATCTGTCAAACCATCCAATGCTTCCCACGACACTTCTTGAGTTGGAAGTTGCCCTAGAGCAAGAGTGGCAGAGGATCCCATAAGAACTGCTGGACAATCTGATCCTGCCCATACCGATAGCTGTCAGTGAATTTTGGCAGTCTTGGATGTCCGTACACCCTAACGAATAGTCAGTGTGTTGTACTCTCATCCAGTTTGACATGCTTCTGTTCACTCCCACTAATATATCACTTGCTATTTAATCACAATAATTGAGTTTGCATCTCATTTGCACAATCAAAAAATTTCTTTGACTTATCATTTTGCTTTTGTGATGTTCTTATTTAATAAAACAAAATCAAATGCATCTTTTTTTTATCCCTTCACATTCATTTTGAAATATCCCCTAATTTTTATACAGTGTATTATTTTTTCTTGACAAATTCAATAGTAAACAGAACTAATGAGCAGACCTAAGGATTATGGTCTAATAAAAAACAACTCTGTTTAAGGAGTGCTTTCGGCTGATTTTTTATTGCCTTCTTCAGCTTACAAAGTTAGTTTTGTTATATGTGTAATGCTATAGAAATAATATTATTGCAGTAAAAAGAAAATAAAATGAAACAAAAATGAATATTTTTGCCACCAATTTCTGCACTATGAAATAAAAGAAAATTTTCACTCAAATTTTAATATTTGCCACTTAGATTTAAAGTTCACAACTTCCACTTAAAATTTTTCACTTTGATTTAATATTTGACGTAATCTATAAGTGCCATGTGTGATCTGCCATGGTCATTTATACTTCATATTTAATCAGAGAATGGATTTGAAATAATTGTAACTGGTTTGAAGGCATTTTTTAATGTTATTCCAAGCACTAATTGTGCCTTAGAAAGTTTCTATGAGATGATTAAATGAGAAGTTACATTAAGAGAACAATAGCCAGTATCTTGTTTTGTAACTTTAATTTTTGAATACATTAAATAATAGTCTGAAAATTATAGTATAGGTCAAAGATATTTAAAACACAACCAACTGTAATACTAGATGTTTGGCCAAATGCCTACAATTAGGCTAAGATGAAAAAACAGATTAAATGTATATTGTCCTCATCAAATACAACTATTTATGTACTTCAAAAAAAAAATTGAAACATTAAAAAGACAAAAATTGATTTGTTTGAAACATTCAATGAATTTCAATTTAATTCATACAGTAGCTATCATATCATTTTTCCTAATGATGGCAACTTTTTGGCTGCACAGTGTGAGTATCTGGTATTTTAAAAAATATATATATATATGCAAATATATTGTAAGAATAGCTATTAGGTTGAAGAAGCTTTTTTACATTTCATTTAAATAAGCAAAATAGTAATTCTTGACATATCTAACCTAAATTAATAATAATTTCTTATATGCAATAAATACATGTAATAAAGAAGGAAGCCAAGTGTCAAATATTAAATCCAAGTCATAAACAATAAACTCAAGGGACAAATAATATATCCATGTAATAATTAATAAATTTAAATAAAAAGTATTAAATCTAAATAACAAATATTAGATTGAAGTGACAGATATGAAATCCAAGTGGTAAATATTAAATTGAAGTGATAATTTTTAAAACTAAGTGGAGATATACAAGTGACAAAAAAAAAATATATTTTATAGCAAGTAATTTAAACTCTTAAAATAATAATCTTAAAATATATTAAAGGGATCCAAGACCAGCCAGGTTTCATTCCTGCCACAAATTTCCTTCTTCCGTGGGATGTAACTGTCAAGTTAGAGCAAAGAGAACGTTGGCCAACTTTGTGGGAAGGAAAAAGACCAACAGGATTGAAGGGCAAGAAAGGAGGAAAAGGTTACATGATTTTTGAATTTGAATTTTAATTATGCATTTAAATAATTATCTAGTATTTAATTGTAAATAGATGGATCTCAGTTTACTGTGAAGATATTTATTGGAGTAGAATATGAATGCCCTAGAGGCCATCGTTTTATGTGCTCTGGACCTGATCGTGTACTAAGAGCAACTAGTTCTGGACTTGTAAAAGTATGTTTATTTTACTTATACATTACATATTATTACATTTGTGTTAAAAGTAAAATTTCAATATTAATTTGTAGGATAATGCTAATAAAGTTACTGGTAATGATATGCCTCTATATTTTCCATGTCCATGCAGGTAATTTAAATTCTATTTTTATCCATAATTTTTCAGAGATTATAAATAATTTCAGTCAAATGAAAACAGAAAGTTGCATTTAATTAAATAATAAATTTAAATTGCTATCAGACCTCAAGAAGTTTGTAATAAGTATCTTGTGATTAAATATTTAATATAATTATTTAAAGATTTTTGAATAAATGTCTTTAAATATTTATTCAAAAATCTACTAAATAAGAACAATAAATGTATATTCTGTACTCTTTTCTCTTCTAATAATAATAATTAAAATTAGGGTTTGGATACTTATTGTACAAATAATATTAGTTTTCAGTACAGTAAATGATGAAATTAAGCTTAGGTGAACAAAATGAATTTATTATTATATAATAGTATATGATATAAATACATGATTTATTATTAGTGCTTATACTTATATTTTTTCCTATTATAATACAGTACTAAAATATTCATTTTATTCACATAGATTAATATTATATGTATTATGTAAAAAACTTAATTAAAAATTAATAATAATGTAATATAATCCAAAAACTTAAATACAAAATATAGGTAATCCCTGACTTGCAACAGCATTCAGTTTGAATCCCGCTATCATAAGTCAGAGAAATCATAAGTTGAAATACCCAAAATTTATGGATTTCCTATTATCAATATTTATTATTACATTTCACTTTTTCATAATAAATTTAATGAACATAAAAATTCAATATCAGACTATTAGTCAGAGACTCCAAGCCTTTGCCAATTGCATTGATCATTCGCAAAGGAAATGACAAGCACTAGACAGCAGATGAATAATAACACTTAAAAAGTTTTTAATGCGAACATTTTCAGTATACAAGATACCATCATCAGGCATTAGACTAAAAAGAACAACTAAAAATTAAAAATAGAACATAAACGTTTTTGGAACAAATTATAGAACCGGTAACTATGGTTACATAAGTATGGTTATGGATAGATACTTTTTTAAATACTTCTTAAATAAATTAAGTACATATTAAGTCATAATAAGTTACATTAAATATATAAAACTACACTTTAAAACACTTAACTTGAACACATACAATTTAAGTAAAATGCATAAGAGTATGCTAAAATAAAATAAAATAAAAATAAAAGTACCGCCTGGTACAACTAAAAAGATTACATTTTTTACGATGAAAAACAAACGTCTTCAAAAGTTAAATAAACAAGAAGTGTCGTAGTATAGATGTTATTTACTGTTGCTAAGGAGATATTTCCAAGGGGGAGGAAGTTCCTGTGTTGGATGGTCATTAGAAAGAAATTCCTGGCTTTGCCTTGCATAAATCTCTATGGCTTCTGCTGTAGCAGCATGCTTTTCTTTTGGAAGTGTTTTTATTATCCGTGCTTCTGGCCATCTTACTTCTATGTCGTCTTTGAATGCACTTCTCACTAAGGCTGTACTTAGTCTACCTTTAGCTATGTCTTTTTTGTGCTCTTGTAATCTTGTTTGTAATGATCTTAAAGTGACACCAATATATGCTTCTTGTGTGTTTTTCGTATTGTTTGTGGTGGGAATTCTATAAACTCCCGCTTTCTGTTCTTGCCGTCTCTTATCTTTGTCGTTTCTAAGTTGATCATAGATGGTGGGGCATCTTTTAAAGACGGCTTTCTTATCTGCTTTTTTAATTAATTTTTTAACGGTTCTATACTTATTCATGGTGTCACTTTAAAATGGTTACAAACGAGATTACAAGAGCACAAAAAAGATGTAGCTAAAGATAGACTGACTACAGCCTTAGTGAGAAGTGCATTCGAAGACGACATAGAAGTAAGATGGTCAGAAGCACGGATAATAAAAACACTTCCAAAAGAAAAGCATGCCGCTACAGCAGAAGCCAGAGATTTACGCAAGGCAAATCCAGGAATCTCTTTCTAATGACCATCCAGCACAGGAACTTCCTCCCCCTTGGAAATATCTCCTTAGCAACGGTAAATAACATCTATAATACGACACTTCTCGTTTATTTAACTTTTGAAGACGTTTGTTTTTCATCGTAAAAAATGTAATCTTTTTAGTTGTACCAGGCGATACCATTTTATTTTATTTTAGCCTACTCTTATGCATTTTACTTAAATTGTATGCTTTAAAGTGTAGTTTTATGTATTTAATGTAACTTATTATGACTTAATATGTACTTTCAATTTATTTAAGTATTTAAAAAAGTATCTATCCATAACCATGCTTATGTAACCATAGTTACCAGTTTTATCATTTGTTCCAAAAATGTTTATGTTGTATTACATAAACATTTTTGGAGTTGTTCTTTTTAGTCTAATGCCTGATGATGGTATCTTGTATACTGAAAACATTCGCATTAAAGACTTTTTAAGTGTTATTACTCACCTGCTGTGTAGTGCTTGTCATTTCCTTTGCTATTAGTAGAGTTTAAGGCAGTTATCTATGTCCTTCTTATTTTATTGTTGGAATCTCTAAGATGAAGAGGATTCTGGGTGAACCAAAAATATTTTATTTTTTCATAAAATGACATTATTTAATGATTTTTTTTTTTATATTGGTTTTATGAATTTTTGTTCAGTCTTTAAAATTTTAAATAATGATTCTTTTTATACTTTTATCAATCAGATAATTATATGTGGTACAGATGGCTTTCAGATGAAGTTGAGCATGGCACCATGCTCAATTTTATCTGAAAGCATTTTAAATTGTGATTATAAATCCTCTTTCTCTCAGATTTTTTTAAATGTATATGGTCCCAACCCATTCAATCTCATCCTTCAACTAATGATAAACCTGACTCTTGTTGTGGGCAAACAATGATAGACATTGAAATGATGCTGAAATTTTTAATTTCCTAATTAGAAAGCAGTAGAGAAAAACCTCTGCTTTTCCAAATAGAGGGCTGTTCATAGCCCTACCAAGAACTTCCTAAGCTGATTGAATCAGAGAGGTGAAGGATGGAGATTGATAAGCTGGTTAAGTTTGCTAGCTGCTAAATCTGCATGATACTAATTAGCAGCAGATTGACCCTATCATGGATTAGCCAGACCTGTGATATGATCAGGCCATATAGTAGAGATAGGAATCAATAGATTAAGAGATCTGGAATTGATCATAATCTTCAAAATGGAAGGCAGATACTTACCATACAACAAGCCAGCCAAATCAAAAACAAAAATTGTCTTCTAAGGATTTCATTGGGGTTTCACTGTTTTTGCAAATAATGTTTTAATATTTTAAAGCTGAATTCAAGAAAGTTTGTTTTTGGCCTATGATTTTTTCAAAGTTATGTTATAAGTCAAAATTTGGAGGTTTTCTTGGTGTCTGTGTATTTCAAAAATATGAAGAGGCAAATTATGAAAAACAAATATACTAATAATCAAAGAATTAAGAGATTAATTATGTGCAAAATCTGCATGTATTTCTTAGTATTAATTTCTTTGGTTGTAAATTGAGGAATATCATTATTGAGATTAATACTGCCCTGATATTTGTTGTACATTAACCATGCTGCAAATTTATTGTGTTGCCAACCATTCATTGAATGCCTACAGAAAGGACATTTTTAATTTGAAAATTATTCTATGCATTGATTTCTTATTTATGTAAACATATTAGCATGCTAATTGAATTGTGATTTTAAATTATTTTTTCATTCTGAATAAAATTTTCTAAAGTATATAATGGCAAGCTTATTCATCAATAAAATAAACTTAATTTTTCACATCAGTAGAATTGTTGGGTGTCTTAACAAACAGTTGAAATCACTAGAAAAATTCTGACCATCAGTTTATTGTATATAATTTTCTAAGAATTTTGTCAGTCCATTTAAGGTCATTGATTGAGAAGCAGGAATTTTTCAAATTTATTAAAAGTAAAATAACTGCTCGTACACCATTGGTACAATAAATTAGCAATGTAATTAGACTTAACAAACTAGCAAATGACAAGTCTGGTTCAAAAAGAAAGAATTAGCTGATAGATGGCACAATTTTCAAACTTAAATTTATGTAGTAGCTGGATTAGTCAATAAATATTTATTGAAAATGTAGCTACCAGCTATAATTTCAATAAATTTAAATAAAGTTTATTCTAAACTAAATATTGACTAGTCCAATTCAAAATTCTGCTATTTTAAGAAAAACTTAATGGTTATTTTGATTAATGTAAATCGGGATTCCTGTATTCTGTTGTTTCATGTTGGGTGCCCCACACTAAGTTGTTCCAAATCCATTTTTTTTTTTTAAATCAAAGTGAGCAAATTAATGTTAATATAAAAACAGCATAATAGAATGTAATCAATAAATTGGTATGTAAACTGAGAGTAATTTGCATTTTATATATGTAAGTTGCCTTGCCCTAAAACACTACTTAATTTAATCCATTGAGCTAGGACCAGATTTGAGCTTGGCCTTTCGCTGAAAATCCAAATCCCCTTTCACTGATTTAGAGCAAACAGGAGTCAATTGCATGGAATTGTGATGTACTTTAACCCTGAAGAATTTAGGTTCAATTCCAGAATCCATATCTCTAGATTTCAAGAAGGATTTAGTCCAGCTCATTGAACCAATTCTTCATCTCATAGCAATCCATCTCAGTTATAGTTGCCTATGATGAATGCTGGAATATCTCTGCCATTTAGTTCCTTCAACCAGAAAAGCAACATAGAACAAATAAAAAAAGACCTTGGTACAGGTATAGGTGGCTTATGAAGAGCATTGAAGTGCCTTACTCATTAATATCAGTAAGATGGAACATGGCATAAAATTTAACAAAAAAATATTGAAGTTTTGAAAGGTCTTTAGTATCCATTATGCAGCAAAGATTATAGTGACATTCCATACTAGACATATTGAATTGAAATATTCTTTTTAGTACTTACACAGCTCATGTAATAGGAAATATTTTTATTACTAAAATGTTTTCAGCATTACTATGATGTTCTCATCAGTACACAAATTCTTTTACAAAGAACTTTGGCTTAAACATTTTTACAGCACCCTATTGGTTCACTGTAAAAGAATTTGTGTATTGATGAGGGTCTCATGGTAAGGCTGAAAACGTTTTAGTAATAAAAATATTTCCTTTTACATGAACTGTGTAAGTGTTAAAAAATATTGCTAAAATCAGGAATTTTCAAAAATGGTATTCTTATCATTGTAATGAATTCCACTTCTTAAACATTATAAACATCTGGAACCAGAATTATTATTACATGCTCCATCTTTTAAGGCTATACCTTTGTGTGGCATATGATTTTATGTTCAATAATCTTATTGGGCTGTTACTCCAATTTTACCACAATGATTGAACTTTTGGTCTGGATAATGGACAAAAAGCATGGAAAGCATAAGTACAAATAGAGATGGATGCATAGAATCTGAATACAGATTGAAAAGGAATGAACAAGATGTGTGCATACAAGAATATAAATTGAATATACTGTATCTGAATGAGACATCTTGAAAAGGTGTACATTTGAATGATATGAGGAATAAAATTGTGATAATATGGTCTGGAGTAAGAGATAGTGAGTGAATGTTTTTGTGAATGAAAGAACAAAAAAATTGTTAATAGAAATGTGTATGAGTCATATGATGATGAGGATGAAGTTAGTACCTAAAGTTGCATACAGCAATCAGGGCTGGTTCTAGTTGCTGTATGCACTCAAAAAATATCTGGGTATTTCTGTTGCTGTATACTGTTATAGATATTTAAAGTGTTGTTATAGTTCTGTTGTAGTTCTGTTGTAAATTGAATGATTGCTGAATGAATGGTAGAGTAAATGAGTCAAATTATCTACTGTAATCAATAGCAGAGTTGATATGAAGAAAGATGGGATGGAAGGATTAGTTGGGAACTGTGGCAGTTCTTTAGTGAATTTGAATGATAATGGGATGCAGCTACTGGAGATCTGTGTTGAAAAGAAACTGTCTCAAACATTTTCTTCCGACATATACTTGGGAGAGCTTTGGAGTAAAGTTACTGAAATTCACATGCATAACCTGACTTCTGACTTTCAGTAATTGACTTGTAACAGTATGACATTGGATAATTTCTTTTATAATTTTAAAAATTTCCCAAATCCAATTCGCTATTGGAATAAATAAAGCCATTTAAATGAAATACTGATTTATAGTATTAAAACTTCATGATGCAATGCTAAGAGAAAGCTGGATTGAGAGCAGGAACTAATTGAATTGCATCACATCCAGTTAAATTTCTCTATAATACAATTTCATTGATGTTTGTTCAGCAGGAAATATCAAAAAATATAAAAATTTTAATCATTTCTGAATCTCAGTAAAAATATTTAATGAAGTTTGTGATAAAAAATCAACAATACCAGCTCTAGGGGTCTCAGCATCCTGATGCAGCTTTCTTGTAACATCTATTCAGCACTCTTACAATATTGAGAAAATGATAATTTTGGTGCCCTTCTTCTAAAGGTGCCCTGATGCAGTGCATTGTCTGCTTACCTGAAAACTAATTAAAATATGCAATGAAAATTTTGTTGCAGCTGACAAAAATAACCCAGTTAGCTCTCATGACCATGGCAACATAAATCTATTGTCCAAAATGACTGTAAAATATTTTTGTATTTTCTAAATGATCAAAAGTATTAAAAAATGAACATAGTGTTGATCAGAAAGATCAATATATAGATCACTACATTTTCATTTAATATTAAGTGACAATATGTACAGTAATGGCTGCCATGTTTATTTTATAAAAAAAATCAGTCTTCACATTTCCAATCTTATTTGTGAGGCATTCACTAAATTATTATTTTAAAATGTATTTAAATGTGAACAATTATCCACATCTATGTATTTTTAATAATAGAATTGAAAAGAAATAAGTCTCTCTCTCTCTTTTTTTTTTTTTTTTTTTTTTTTTTAACTAAATATGGCAGATTGTACGATTTTTATTTTTAAATACAGTAACATCCCACAGTTACATAATAGGTGGGTCTGGGAAGCATAATGTAAGTTGAAAATTACATAAGTTGGTACTTACAGATTCTCAAATTTAATTTCAATATATATATATTAGGTTCTTAACTAGCTCTTTATTACCAAGAAAACAATAATTATAAAAGTTTATAATTGGTATTTGCAATTAGACTCTTAATCGACAAATCAGCAAATAAAATATGTATAGTCCTGTGCAAAAAGTTTGTCAGGTTACAGGAAAAGGTTCAGCTACCCAACAATATGCACAAGTACCAGCACTAATCACTTCA
>WUQG02015288.1:0-11678 GCA_011317285.2 Androctonus mauritanicus | reverse complement strand
TAGTTCTATTCGTTTGTAGCAGAGCTGATGAGGGCGTAAAGCCGAAAACGTTTCTCTATTAAAATTTGTGTTTTTCATGTAAAAGACTTTGGATCTGCTCATTTTGTGCTATGAGATATTTTTATGAATATTAGTAATAATATTTTCAAATAATTTTGATTCATCATGAATTATATATTAACTTGAAAATTATATTAACATAAAAAATTAAAAACAGAATGAAAAACTAATCTTAACAAAATTTTAAAGATCATATACTTCTTGAGATGAATTATATAAATATTGTATAAGTAGCATAATATTAAAAATTAAAAACTTATGATAAAAAAGTTTATTTTAATCTCTGATAATAGAATTTGCACTTAAATAGATAAATAGTTTATATTATTGAATTTTATATATTTCAAAAAACTATAATTTCTTTTTGAATTATATTCTTCATTTATGAAGAACACTATTATGTATCAGAAAAATTTCAATAAAGCCTGTCACAAAGAATTGATTAAGAAATTCTAATAATAAAGAAATGCTAAAATGATAAGAAATTATCTTTTTTTACACAGCATTTAAATAATAGTTTTGTAAAGAATATAAAGGGAAAAATATTTTTCTACAATAGACCAAGCAATAAAGAAAAATTTCAAATAAATAAGGCAATAAATAAATGAACTAAAATTATTATTTATTAAGTAAAAATACATACTATAAAAATATTTTTATTCATATTGTCTAACTTCTAATATTAATTTAAAGTATCATGTTAATATAAAATTCAAAGCTTTCAATGAATTATATAGATTCAGAACTTATGTTAATTGTGAATATTTAAATGACTTAAACCAAGTTAAGCACTATAAACTAGTGCTATATAAACTAATAGCATTTAAGTAAGAAAATTTTAAATAAAATTTTTCCTCCTTAAGTTCTATTAGTTTATATTATTTATCTGAAGAAAATGGCAGAGATATGGATACAGTTGTGCGTATTTAAATTTTAATTGTTTCAAAATAGGTTTTTAAATTATTAGAAAATTTTCTGTATAAATGACTTACAATCCCTCATTTATGACCATTATTTTCATATGACAAATCCAAATATATTTGGATTTTAGAAATATCTATAAAATAATATTTTTAAAATTCAAATATACATATCTGCAATTCAAATTTAATATACTCATAATATATATTAAATATTTTGATATCACTCATAATATTATGGATTCTTAAATTTAACATAAAACCAGAACTGAAAGTATTAGTCTCTTAGGTACAAGCTATCATTAGAGATTATTAACTCACTATCAGTTTTATATGGAATACCAGCAAAGATACCCAGTATTACTCAGAAATTTCAGATACATAATGAATTTATTTGACAATTCTTATGTCATATTGATGTGGGCACCCTAGCTAATAATAAATACATTTTATATTAGTTTAAATGAATTTATAATTAAGTTAATGTGAATTAAATCACCAAATCACATAGTCACTTTTGGCAGCAACTACTTATAGACTTCCACAGATTGACCAATGCCCATGGTGGGTCCCATCACAAAGCTGAAGAATGGATATTATGTTGATAATAAACCATATAGATATATTATTCTACTATATAATTTAACTCATTTATTATAACATTTGGAATCTATTGGCTTTTTGTATCCAATTTTAATGTTGATTTAACCAACATATTATATTACAATGATGTGACATTATCATAGTTCAATTGTAAACTTTATGAATATTAGATTGACAATGAACTAGAAAGAAGTATCATTTTGCTACATCATTCATTCTTTATAACATTTGGAATCAATTGGTGTTTTGTGTCCAATCTCAATGTTAATTCAACGGCATATTATATCATGATGTCATCATCATGACATCACACATTGTTACATCATCACAATGTCATGTACCAATAATGCTTTTAACTCTGAAAGGTTTAAATGAAAGTATTTTTGTTATGATTCTAAAATGTCCCACTTCCTGGTATAATCTCAACTCAAGATAACCTATGTTATCCATATTTCAAAGAAAGCCACTATATGAAGTTTGGTCCAGACAGATTGAACAATATGGGAGCTTTGGAAAGACAGGAAAAAAAGATATTGAATTTTATATATATAAATGATTGATTAAATGTATCTTAGATAATTTTGTTTGTGCATCTGTCAGCATCAAACTATTATTCAGAATTCATTCTACAGTATATACTAAATTACAGTATACTTAATAATTGAATGTAAAGATTAATTCTCAAAATTTTCAGTTGTAACATAGTCTGAACAATGAAAAGATATTATAGCAACTCTAAAAAAAGGTATGAATGTAATTTAAAAATTAAGTAATATAGAGATGAAAAATATTGCTAAAACAGTTGCCTCTGTTCTATTGATGTGCTAAAACAGTAGTTTTAATAACAATATAAAATTTAATCTAATCAAAATATTAAATGAACCCAATTTAATGAGTGAAGGTTTTATGCAAAATTATCTACTGATGCCAGATATTTATAAACATGACAGAATGTGAAAATTAATCCAAAAATAGTCCAAAATATTGGTTTTCCTGAAATTATGAATGAACATAATGCATTATTGATGTATATTCATACATTTAAAATTTATATGTAATCCAGAGGTATCAAACATACTGTATATATAGCTTTTCTCTGACTTTTGTAATACTCAATTTATAATATTCCAAACCTACTTGCTATTACTTCAATATATATAATAAAACAGCCCAATCAGCAAGCACGTTTTCGGACTGTCTCCAGTCCAAAAACGTTTTACAAAATAAAAGTCTGAAGTCTGGTACTTGCTGATTGGGCTGTTTTATTATATATACTCAATTTATATAAATTCAATTTTACATAAAATATTTTCTATAAATCTTTTATTTTTTTAATATAGAGCATAACCACTCACTGTACTTTTAAGTTAAAAATATAAATATATTAGTTTACATTATTATAATTTCATATTATATTTTTGTATATTATTTGTCGATCTTAAGTATCATATTATTAGTACTATATCATTCCATGCAGTATTGTCTTCCTTCCGGTCAAAGAACAATATGATACTATAATATTATATAGATGCAATCCCTGTAATTAACCTAGTCCCAGGAGTTTTTAATTCATAATTTTTGTTAAAAATTATTTTTCTGATTTATGGAAAATTTTTTAAGACATCAAAATGATAAGTGCTTAAACTTAGTTTAAATGTGTAGAGATTAAGCATTTATTAGCAGTGAAGAATAATTTTATTTCATAAATAACAAACATTTTTGGCTGTTTGCCATCATCAGGTTACACAATTGGAACTTTTATTTTATCAAATTTATGGAAAATTCAAGTTGTATAAAAACTTCTATCTCAATTATTTGCATAAGTCAAAGAATAATTTGTACTGTATAATATTATGTTATTAATTTCATCAATTAATGTCTTATATTTGAATCTCTGAAATAAAAATCTGATTATAGTATGAGTATTTTTAGTGAAACATCTGCTATCTTGAAATATTGTACAAAAACATATTAAGTAATCATGTCATTTTATGATATATTTGTTGCTGAATCATTTGCTCTCATGATTTAAAAATTTTTGTACAACTTTTTCATTTTTCAAAAATATAAAAGTAAAATTGTATGTCTATCTGTAGGAATTTTTGGAACCAGACTAATTTTATAAAATTTAAAAATTCAATAAAATCAAACAATAGTTAAATTAAGTTAGTAAAAAACAAAAAAAGTCTAACAGAATAAGCATAAAAAACACTTTCCTTTAATTTTTTATTATTATAATGTTTTTGACCATTGTCAACTAGTATAGCCTACTTCAACTTATAATTTAAAATTTCAAGCAGGGCTGCAACTCTAAACCTTATGAGTGCCATCATGAAAACAAACTTTCAATAATTTATTTCAAAATTTGCAAAATATTAAAAAATTATGGCATTTTACAGCTGTTTAGGCCCTTGGTGACATCATGCATCACACATTTACCCTTATAGACAATACAGCCTTGGTTTCTTGGTCTTTTATTCATTATATAGAAAACTGAGAGAATTCTCCAGGCTGTTTATTTACTTTTGTCTAAAGTTATAAAAAACCATTGGAGAACTGTGAAAAAAATTCTTGTTTGATTAATTACTTCAACACTGTCGGATTAGAAAGTGGAGGTACACAAGTACAGTAGTTAGATAAGGACTGTATTGTGTTTTGTGATAAAAATTAAAAATTTGTTAATTAGTTAATAAGATCATGTGAATAGCATGAATTAATAAAAAATGTTCAGGGAAATGTAGTTAATAATTGAAAAAATAATAAAACTATTAATATTATTTTTCATTTTATTTTTTTCTTTAACAGTAATCAAAAATATTCCATTAATTATATTAAAATTTTTCTGTATAATTTTGAATGTTTTTATCTTTTATTATTCTAAAGTGCAGAATGTCTAAAATCTTAGCAAGAATTAAACTAATTAAATTTGTAAATTGATATCTGGTATAATCTAAAGAAAAAAAAATAGATTTATAAAGATAATTAGAAATCATCAAAGAATTGTTTAAAAGAATGCTACAGATGGATTTATTCTATGTAAATTTTCCAGATATAGTAAAATCCAATAATTTTAACATCTGGCGGTTTGGATTTTTGATAATTCAGTACAAAAATTGACAGATATTAGTGTTAATAAAACTAACATAGTTTTAAAAATTTTGATTAAAATTAAATCAAACTCTATTAAGATAAAAATAGAAAATTTATAAGAAAATAGGTTTTTATATATAATTTTGACAAAAAATTTAAATTTATTATTATTATTATTATTATTATGCAATAAAAATATAAATAAAAATTACACTATAAATACTGGTGAATCAAAATTTCCATAGATTTTTGTTTTATAGCAGTCTTAAGATAGTAAGTTAAAATGGCAAGTTTTAAGAGTTATATACCATGTGATTAATTATAAGCAAAATTTCTGATATAAGTAATATTTATATTACTTTTTGATATAAATTAGATATATAGTGTATTTTTAATATCTAAGTATGCTTAGTAGAAAATATTTTTGTAATATTTATATTTCAAATAGAGCTGCAACTAATTTCTCTAATTTTAAAATGCTTGTTTTTTTTAAATTTCTATGGTTCTCTTTTGATGCTGAAGAGGGCTATAGAAGGCTGAAAATATTACCATAAATAGATGGTGGTTTTAATATATAAATATTTTCCTTTTGATATAGCTTATTTAAATTAATAATTTAAAAATAATAATAAAAAAAGTAATTTTAAGAGGAAAAGTGAATTTAACATATTGCATCATTAGTCAATTAAAAAAAACATCTTAAAATTTTCAATCTTTAAGATACTAAAATTCAAACTTTATGTCTTTGGATTTTTCCTTTTGAATATGATTTAAAAAGCTATTTACATCTTTTATTATAAACTTTTTAATCTTAGAAGCTAACATTGGGAATTTCTATTACTCACTCATAACATACTATTAAGAATATTGTATACCAGGGGTCATCTTTATAACTTTTAGCCACCAATCTTAGTGAATATTCTTTCCCCAGATCTTAGTCTGTGAAAATGAAAGAACTTTGATGCCAGCAACTGGAAGACCAGATCATTTGCCCATATGCAAAATTTTTCTAAATGGTCAATATATTAGAAATGAAGTTTTTATATACATATACTGATAAAAATTTTGATACTATTAAAAATTAATCTTAAAAAAGATTATTTGGATAGAAATCATAAACATAAAATAAAACAGCCCAATTAGCAAGTACTAGACATCAGACTTTTAAAAGTCTGATGTCTAGTACTTGCTAATTGGGCTGTTTTATTTTATGTTTATGATTTCTATCCAAATAATCTTTTTTAAGATTAATTTTTAATAGTATCAAAATTTTTATCAGTATATGTATATAAAAACTTCATTTCTAATATATTGACCATTTAGAAAAATTTTGCATATGGGCAAATGATCTGGTCTTCCAGTTGCTGGCATCAAAGTTCTTTCATTTTCACAGACTAAGATCTGGGGAAAGAATATTCACTAAGATTGGTGGCTAAAAGTTATAAAGATGACCCCTGGTATACAATATTCTTAATAGTATGTTATGAGTGAGTAATAGAAATTCCCAATGTTAGCTTCTAAGATTAAAAAGTTTATAATAAAAGATGTAAATAGCTTTTTAAATCATATTCAAAAGGAAAAATCCAAAGACATAAAGTTTGAATTTTAGTATCTTAAAGATTGAAAATTTTAAGATGTTTTTTTTAATTGACTAATGATGCAATATGTTAAATTCACTTTTCCTCTTAAAATTACTTTTTTTATTATTATTTTTAAATTATTAATTTAAATAAGCTATATCAAAAGGAAAATATTTATATATTAAAACCACCATCTATTTATGGTAATATTTTCAGCCTTCTATAGCCCTCTTCAGCATCAAAAGAGAACCATAGAAATTTAAAAAAAACAAGCATTTTAAAATTAGAGAAATTAGTTGCAGCTCTATTTGAAATATAAATATTACAAAAATATTTTCTACTAAGCATACTTAGATATTAAAAATACACTATATATCTAATTTATATCAAAAAGTAATATAAATATTACTTATATCAGAAATTTTGCTTATAATTAATCACATGGTATATAACTCTTAAAACTTGCCATTTTAACTTACTATCTTAAGACTGCTATAAAACAAAAATCTATGGAAATTTTGATTCACCAGTATTTATAGTGTAATTTTTATTTATATTTTTATTGCATAATAATAATAATAATAATAATAAATTTAAATTTTTTGTCAAAATTATATATAAAAACCTATTTTCTTATAAATTTTCTATTTTTATCTTAATAGAGTTTGATTTAATTTTAATCAAAATTTTTAAAACTATGTTAGTTTTATTAACACTAATATCTGTCAATTTTTGTACTGAATTATCAAAAATCCAAACCGCCAGATGTTAAAATTATTGGATTTTACTATATCTGGAAAATTTACATAGAATAAATCCATCTGTAGCATTCTTTTAAACAATTCTTTGATGATTTCTAATTATCTTTATAAATCTATTTTTTTTTCTTTAGATTATACCAGATATCAATTTACAAATTTAATTAGTTTAATTCTTGCTAAGATTTTAGACATTCTGCACTTTAGAATAATAAAAGATAAAAACATTCAAAATTATACAGAAAAATTTTAATATAATTAATGGAATATTTTTGATTACTGTTAAAGAAAAAAATAAAATGAAAAATAATATTAATAGTTTTATTATTTTTTCAATTATTAACTACATTTCCCTGAACATTTTTTATTAATTCATGCTATTCACATGATCTTATTAACTAATTAACAAATTTTTAATTTTTATCACAAAACACAATACAGTCCTTATCTAACTACTGTACTTGTGTACCTCCACTTTCTAATCCGACAGTGTTGAAGTAATTAATCAAACAAGAATTTTTTTCACAGTTCTCCAATGGTTTTTTATAACTTTAGACAAAAGTAAATAAACAGCCTGGAGAATTCTCTCAGTTTTCTATATAATGAATAAAAGACCAAGAAACCAAGGCTGTATTGTCTATAAGGGTAAATGTGTGATGCATGATGTCACCAAGGGCCTAAACAGCTGTAAAATGCCATAATTTTTTAATATTTTGCAAATTTTGAAATAAATTATTGAAAGTTTGTTTTCATGATGGCACTCATAAGGTTTAGAGTTGCAGCCCTGCTTGAAATTTTAAATTATAAGTTGAAGTAGGCTATACTAGTTGACAATGGTCAAAAACATTATAATAATAAAAAATTAAAGGAAAGTGTTTTTTATGCTTATTCTGTTAGACTTTTTTTGTTTTTTACTAACTTAATTTAACTATTGTTTGATTTTATTGAATTTTTAAATTTTATAAAATTAGTCTGGTTCCAAAAATTCCTACAGATAGACATACAATTTTACTTTTATATTTTTGAAAAATGAAAAAGTTGTACAAAAATTTTTAAATCATGAGAGCAAATGATTCAGCAACAAATATATCATAAAATGACATGATTACTTAATATGTTTTTGTACAATATTTCAAGATAGCAGATGTTTCACTAAAAATACTCATACTATAATCAGATTTTTATTTCAGAGATTCAAATATAAGACATTAATTGATGAAATTAATAACATAATATTATACAGTACAAATTATTCTTTGACTTATGCAAATAATTGAGATAGAAGTTTTTATACAACTTGAATTTTCCATAAATTTGATAAAATAAAAGTTCCAATTGTGTAACCTGATGATGGCAAACAGCCAAAAATGTTTGTTATTTATGAAATAAAATTATTCTTCACTGCTAATAAATGCTTAATCTCTACACATTTAAACTAAGTTTAAGCACTTATCATTTTGATGTCTTAAAAAATTTTCCATAAATCAGAAAAATAATTTTTAACAAAAATTATGAATTAAAAACTCCTGGGACTAGGTTAATTACAGGGATTGCATCTATATAATATTATAGTATCATATTGTTCTTTGACCGGAAGGAAGACAATACTGCATGGAATGATATAGTACTAATAATATGATACTTAAGATCGACAAATAATATACAAAAATATAATATGAAATTATAATAATGTAAACTAATATATTTATATTTTTAACTTAAAAGTACAGTGAGTGGTTATGCTCTATATTAAAAAAATAAAAGATTTATAGAAAATATTTTATGTAAAATTGAATTTATATAAATTGAGTATATATAATAAAACAGCCCAATCAGCAAGTACCAGACTTCAGACTTTTATTTTGTAAAACGTTTTTGGACTGGAGACAGTCCGAAAACGTGCTTGCTGATTGGGCTGTTTTATTATATATATTGAAGTAATAGCAAGTAGGTTTGGAATATTATAAATTGAGTATTACAAAAGTCAGAGAAAAGCTATATATACAGTATGTTTGATACCTCTGGATTACATATAAATTTTAAATGTATGAATATACATCAATAATGCATTATGTTCATTCATAATTTCAGGAAAACCAATATTTTGGACTATTTTTGGATTAATTTTCACATTCTGTCATGTTTATAAATATCTGGCATCAGTAGATAATTTTGCATAAAACCTTCACTCATTAAATTGGGTTCATTTAATATTTTGATTAGATTAAATTTTATATTGTTATTAAAACTACTGTTTTAGCACATCAATAGAACAGAGGCAACTGTTTTAGCAATATTTTTCATCTCTATATTACTTAATTTTTAAATTACATTCATACCTTTTTTTAGAGTTGCTATAATATCTTTTCATTGTTCAGACTATGTTACAACTGAAAATTTTGAGAATTAATCTTTACATTCAATTATTAAGTATACTGTAATTTAGTATATACTGTAGAATGAATTCTGAATAATAGTTTGATGCTGACAGATGCACAAACAAAATTATCTAAGATACATTTAATCAATCATTTATATATATAAAATTCAATATCTTTTTTTCCTGTCTTTCCAAAGCTCCCATATTGTTCAATCTGTCTGGACCAAACTTCATATAGTGGCTTTCTTTGAAATATGGATAACATAGGTTATCTTGAGTTGAGATTATACCAGGAAGTGGGACATTTTAGAATCATAACAAAAATACTTTCATTTAAACCTTTCAGAGTTAAAAGCATTATTGGTACATGACATTGTGATGATGTAACAATGTGTGATGTCATGATGATGACATCATGATATAATATGCCGTTGAATTAACATTGAGATTGGACACAAAACACCAATTGATTCCAAATGTTATAAAGAATGAATGATGTAGCAAAATGATACTTCTTTCTAGTTCATTGTCAATCTAATATTCATAAAGTTTACAATTGAACTATGATAATGTCACATCATTGTAATATAATATGTTGGTTAAATCAACATTAAAATTGGATACAAAAAGCCAATAGATTCCAAATGTTATAATAAATGAGTTAAATTATATAGTAGAATAATATATCTATATGGTTTATTATCAACATAATATCCATTCTTCAGCTTTGTGATGGGACCCACCATGGGCATTGGTCAATCTGTGGAAGTCTATAAGTAGTTGCTGCCAAAAGTGACTATGTGATTTGGTGATTTAATTCACATTAACTTAATTATAAATTCATTTAAACTAATATAAAATGTATTTATTATTAGCTAGGGTGCCCACATCAATATGACATAAGAATTGTCAAATAAATTCATTATGTATCTGAAATTTCTGAGTAATACTGGGTATCTTTGCTGGTATTCCATATAAAACTGATAGTGAGTTAATAATCTCTAATGATAGCTTGTACCTAAGAGACTAATACTTTCAGTTCTGGTTTTATGTTAAATTTAAGAATCCATAATATTATGAGTGATATCAAAATATTTAATATATATTATGAGTATATTAAATTTGAATTGCAGATATGTATATTTGAATTTTAAAAATATTATTTTATAGATATTTCTAAAATCCAAATATATTTGGATTTGTCATATGAAAATAATGGTCATAAATGAGGGATTGTAAGTCATTTATACAGAAAATTTTCTAATAATTTAAAAACCTATTTTGAAACAATTAAAATTTAAATACGCACAACTGTATCCATATCTCTGCCATTTTCTTCAGATAAATAATATAAACTAATAGAACTTAAGGAGGAAAAATTTTATTTAAAATTTTCTTACTTAAATGCTATTAGTTTATATAGCACTAGTTTATAGTGCTTAACTTGGTTTAAGTCATTTAAATATTCACAATTAACATAAGTTCTGAATCTATATAATTCATTGAAAGCTTTGAATTTTATATTAACATGATACTTTAAATTAATATTAGAAGTTAGACAATATGAATAAAAATATTTTTATAGTATGTATTTTTACTTAATAAATAATAATTTTAGTTCATTTATTTATTGCCTTATTTATTTGAAATTTTTCTTTATTGCTTGGTCTATTGTAGAAAAATATTTTTCCCTTTATATTCTTTACAAAACTATTATTTAAATGCTGTGTAAAAAAAGATAATTTCTTATCATTTTAGCATTTCTTTATTATTAGAATTTCTTAATCAATTCTTTGTGACAGGCTTTATTGAAATTTTTCTGATACATAATAGTGTTCTTCATAAATGAAGAATATAATTCAAAAAGAAATTATAGTTTTTTGAAATATATAAAATTCAATAATATAAACTATTTATCTATTTAAGTGCAAATTCTATTATCAGAGATTAAAATAAACTTTTTTATCATAAGTTTTTAATTTTTAATATTATGCTACTTATACAATATTTATATAATTCATCTCAAGAAGTATATGATCTTTAAAATTTTGTTAAGATTAGTTTTTCATTCTGTTTTTAATTTTTTATGTTAATATAATTTTCAAGTTAATATATAATTCATGATGAATCAAAATTATTTGAAAATATTATTACTAATATTCATAAAAATATCTCATAGCACAAAATGAGCAGATCCAAAGTCTTTTACATGAAAAACACAAATTTTAATAGAGAAACGTTTTCGGCTTTACGCCCTCATCAGCTCTGCTACAAACGAATAGAACTA
>WUQG02015277.1:0-11678 GCA_011317285.2 Androctonus mauritanicus | reverse complement strand
ATATATTTTAGATTTTGAAGCTGATGAGGATTTTAATAAATCAAAAGCACTTCTTCTAGAAAGTTGTTTACTGTCTTTTTAACATACTTAAGAATTTCCTGCCATTTTGTACTTTATACTAATACTACTATATTTTCTTTGGCAATGTAATTAAGCCTTTTTAATTATTTTCAAGTTTCTTTTTTCAATATTCTTGTTTTAAGTGTGATTCAATTAATTTTTGTTTATGTTCTTCTTCTATATGTTTTCATTTTAATTTAAATTCTTCTTTTAAATGTTGTTTTTGTACAAGCCATTTTTCTTTTTCTAACTTATACATTTTTTCTTCAAATGCAGACATTAACCTTCTTTTCTTTTTTTTGGATCAGGAGCTTGAATTTTCTGAATATATGTTGAATTCTGCAATATTTGAATTTGCTCTTCAGAAGCAGGAAGTTCATCACCATCATTATTTAATTGGATTACTGCTGTTTCTTGATTTGCTGAATTATAAGTTGATGGATTATTCTGATTTCCTGAATCATAAACTGTTGCAATGCCATTCTGAGATAAGCTAAATATAAAAAAATTTAAATAGTAATAAACTTTGAATAGTGTATATAAAAATATGTTATATGCTTTGATTCTTTGTTTACATTTTGCAAAATACTATATCATGCAATATATTAATTTAACTTTAGAGATAAAAAACTAAAATTGCTTTACTTCCATTACTAAAGCTCCAAAAAACGGCACAGAAAGCAGTAGAAAAACAACTAGGCTTAACAAAAACAACAAAGTTTAATAAAGAGCAAAAATGTTTTCAGTATCTATGATACCATCATCAGTTGGAACAGTATCATAGATACCGAAAACGTTTTTGCTCTTTATTAAACTTTGTTGTTTTTGTTAAGCCTAGTTGTTTTCTACTGCTTCATGTAATATATTGTTTTTGTTTAAAATTTAATAAATTATTTTTTTGTAAGTTCTAATTTGTCCTTACCTTTCTACAGTTTCACTATCATCATCATACATGTTAAAATGTTGTTTAAATTCTCCAGGAATAACATTTACTAAATTTTGAGTAAAATATGATAAATCTTTTGGAGGTGGCCTCCTCCTGCTTTGTTATATCATCATTGTAACTTTTGTATTCTTTCTTAACCTGTAATTTAATACTTTTCCATAATTCTTTAATTTGTTTCAGATTTCTTTTCTCCCCAAAGCTAAAAAAAAAATAAATATTCATTTGTTATAACAACTGAATTTTTACATAAATACTGAAAATATACTATTGTAAAGTTTAAATATATAAAATATTATGTCACCTATATTCAATTAAGTATAATTTCTCTAATTGTGTATCTACAAGAATAGTATATTTAATATAGTAAAATCACTGATGTTTAAATTATGTGAAAACACCAATATTCTTTTTTTAAATTTTTTGTTTTTGTTTCTGTTTATGCTGAAGATGGCTGTAAGGCTGAAAGCGCTCCATCATTAATAAATTAGTTATTTTTAGTGAATAATTTTGGTCTGCTCAATTGTGCTTGTTGTTATGAATGAATTTGAATTGCCGTTTAGAGCACAGTATTGGTGTTTTCACATAATTTAAACAGGTTCAAGTTTTTAGGCTTATAAAAAGTCATAAAAATTTTTACAAAAGTTTTATAATTGGGAAACTATAATTAATCTCTGCCTTCCAACAGGTATCTTCATGCCCGAGACGGCTCCCATGCTCATTAACCAATTTTTCTATCTTTGCTTCTTCTATTATCTATAGTGATTCCATTATAGCTGGCTAAGTATGCTTCTTTAATGATTTAACACTTCACTTCTTCCCAATTTATCATAACATCTCTTTCATAGGCTGTTGTCGCAAGGCTGTGTTTAAGTTTGCTTGCAGAATGTCTTTTTTATGTTCCTCCACTCTTCTTTGTATTGTCCTTGTTGTCTCCCCTACATATGCCAGACTCTCTGCTGTACTATTGTCCACTAATGGGATTTTATAAACTCATAAGACCAACACATGGATAAGAAAACAAACCAAAGTAAAAGTCATACTGGTAGTAGTTAGCAGCAATAAGTTGTATTAGGCAGATCACATAGTGAAATACATCGATAACCAATGGACAAAGAGAATTACAGAGTGGCAATCAGGGCAAGAGAAAAACATCTTGATAGGCAATACGAATGATGGAGAGATGATATAACAAAAATAATTGATTTCCAATGGATATAGATTGCACAAGATAGGTACATCTGGAAACAACAGGAGGCATATATATCCAACAGTGGATGAAATAGAAATGCAGATGATATATATAACAAAAAAATGGCAAAAATCAAGTCCCTTCAATTTTATTATGGAAAAGTTTTATTGTATTTTCAAACTTTTTATTTATATATACATTGATATATGAATTTACTAATTTATTACAGGCATTCACCAAATTATGTAAGTAGATCATTCCATGAAATCCTATGTAAATTAAATCACATTGAAAAAGAATCAGGGCATACATTATATGGTACTAGTGGGTCACAAAGATTTAACATTAAAAATAGTTATATTAAAGAATAAGCATACAAGTTGCATGGTAGAAAGTTACTTACTATTTTGGAGGATTTACATTCAATTCCAAGTCCCACAATCTCCAGTTTTTCAGAAAAAGTCAGGCTTGGGTCAGCTTGTTAAATAAAATTAACCTTATGTAAGTGTGGATCTTTGTATGTCGGATTTACATAAGTTGGGATTGCCTATATAAGGGAATTCTTTGGTATAGAATTTTTCCAATTTTTTTTAATTCTATTTTTGGTTTCCTGAAGTATGATGGACAAAACTGATGTGAATTTTATTGTAAATCTAAAATAAAAATACTGTATAATCTTAGTTATAATGTAGAGTTAAAAATAAATATATAAAATAGGAATCATATTTTATTTTTGCTCATAAAATAAAAGCCAATTATAAGATGAAGTTCTTTAGTAGAAATTCAGTCATCATGAAATGAATATCTAATGAAATAAATATTTACAAAGCACATCAAATCCCAATTTATATGATTAATTTTTTCTGAAAATTTCTATGCAAGTTGAAAATCACAAAAGTCTAACAATATTTATTAATGCTGATTTCATGGATGTAAATCTAAAATTTTTGCTCCATACAAATTTGAACATAGGAACAAAAGTATCTTTTCACCTCTGTGTTATTTTATATTTAGTCTCTATCAAAATGATAATTCAATTTTATGAATTTTTCATGAAAAGCTACATAAATATTTGAATATTGATAATTTCTGTTAGTTATAAAAATTGGCATCATTAATAATACTTAAATTTTGCATACATACTAGCACATTGATAAATAAAATGGCTAAATAAAAATAACAATCATAGATATGAAAATTTAAGGCTATAAGTGATATTTAAAAAAATAATTTGAAAATAAAATTTTTTATTTGTATTTTATAAATACTTAATATACAGCAAAAGATTTACATATTTAAATATCTCTGATATTGCATAAATTGAGAATCAATTACATTTTTCATTAGGTTATTTAAGTTTCCTACAAATTTTATAAATATATGGTAATTTTAAATTATGATTGACATTTATAAAATAAGTTTTATTACTGTTTTAATAAATTACTGTAGAAATATATTAATATTTTCTTGGACCATAACAGATATAATTGCATATTTATACAATAAGCTATGTTATTTTTTTGTCTAATAAAAAACTCAATACATTGGCCAACTAGATTTCAGGATTGTTAGATATTTAATATTTCTGATCAAACTTGTGTTAATTCTGACAGTTGTGATTAATTAGCAAATATTTGTTGATTCAGCATTTAACAGTATAGCAGATTTATATTTCAACTATTGTTTTGCATTCTTGATTGAATTTTCATTTGATCAGTTGAAATTTAATTTACATATTAAAGGTTGATTTCACTAATTTTTATCCTTAAACTCATTGTTTACATAATTTAAATTATGTAGATTAGAAATGATAAAAAATTTTTTTCTAAAATTTCTTAAAGATTATATATCCTTAAATAAAAATTAATATGGAAAAATTACATAAGTTTTTCTTTATGATCTCCTTTTCTATATCATGAAAGGGTAATTATATAAGGAGAAAAAGTGTGTGATTAAATAAAATATATTTATTCATAAAATCAAATTTACAAAACATTTTATTTTAATAATCATAAATGTATTGAGTTAAAGAAGAAAATTTTTATTCTTCATAAGAAAATCTAGATTTCATTTAATGTAGCATAAATATCATAATAGGCATTTCAATTGTATAATAATTGAAATAATACAATATATGTTTTAAATAAAGAGCATTAAATAAAATAAAATGAAGTCTAAGCTAAAGTCTCCATAGATCAACTAAAAGATCAGCAAAAAGTGAAAAAATGCCTAGAATGCATTTAGTCTTCCATTTTCATATCAAATACTGTTTAGAAAATATTATCATTCTAATATATTTAATCTAACACATCACTATAAAAATATTAAATAATTCAAATTAATATACTTACTAATATATCTTATTGATAAGATTTTGATGAAATCTCTCCATAAATAAACTTCCGTATTATTTTCAAAATTGTGATAAATATTACTTGGATTACCCATTAATTCAAATCCTGGTTTTAATTCATTTAACCATAAAACATCAATCAACTGATCCAAATAATCAAATGAGTATTTTAAATATCCAGAACTTATTTCTCTAAAACAATAATATTTTATTAGTAAATTATGAATGTTGTATTTTCTAAAAAAATTAATACCAGTAATTAAATTTATATGTATTATATTTTAAATATATGTCTATTCACTACAGTATTTACTATAAAGCTCTAATAATTTACCATATATAGCTTCAGAAATCCTTACACTCAAATAAAAATGGTCAAGTTCTAATGAATTAGTTTTTGGTCAAAAAAAATAAATAAATAAAATGTGACAGCATTAATTGAACAAAACCAAAACAAGTTTAAATAAATTTTGATAAAATAAAGATCATTTTATAAATTTATTAATAAAGTAATCAAGGCACACAGCAGTGCACCGAGCCAAGTTCCCGCAGCACATCTTGTGTATATTTACACAAACCAATTCAAGTCCTATTTGCTACCTTCATAACTTCATTTCTGATTAAGCTAGTGTCATGAAAATTGTATATGTTGTTAGCTTTATTTCCTCATGGCCCTGTAAAAATTTAAAGTTTTAATCTCAAAATATGTAGGAGATAGAGCCCCAGAAAATTGAAAATTTTGGAACTGACTCACTCATCAAAATTATAGTGCACTTCCTGAAGACATAGAGTCTTGAAATTTAGCAGGTATAGGTCTTAGGATACAGGTAAAGGAAAAATTCTAAAAATGCAAATTTTTCAATTATTTTTGAGACTTATTATTTACTTCATCTGAAATAATTGAGCATGTTGCATCACATCGCATCTGACAGCGTGGTATCAGCTATTTAGCAGTCTTTTTTTAATGAATATTTACATGCATTCAATCAGACTATGATACAGAATTCAATTAACATGAATCTTTAATTAAAATAAAATTTCACATTAGTTGAACTCTATATCATAATCCAGGAGGTTATTTATCTCATCAAAAACATAAATGTGAAAAATGCCAAATTCTCTATCTCAGATTATTATTTATTTAGCATGTTTATTCAATATAACAACTTAGCAAAAAATTGATATCCCACCAAAAACATAAATATGAAAAAATAGACCAAACTCTGTTCTACCAGTTTGTTTAACAACCAAAAGAATAGAAATGTAAAACGATGCCAAGTTCCATTCCAACTCCAATATCAAAAAATGAGATTTAAATACTGAAATAAATTGAACATAGTGTCACCTCTTGAGGTTTTTAATTGGCGAGTTTTAATATCTATAATATCTGGGTAATAACTTAATATAACTCTAAAACTTGCCAAATAAACATCTGAAGAGGTGACGCTATATTGAACTTATTTCAATATTTAAATCTCATTTTTTGACATTGGGGTTGGAATGGAACTTGGTACCTTTTTACATTTCTATTCTTTTGGTGCCAAACAAACTAGTAGAATAGAACTTGGCCCATTTTTTCACATTTGTTTTTGGTGGAATATAACTTTAAAAATTTTGATAAAAATTTGATTGTAATTAAGAATATGCAAAGAAATCTAGATATTCATTTTAAATAGTTAAAATTTTCTATAATTTGTATTATTATAGAATTTTATTGATTACATAACTGTAATTTATTATTTTTTTTCTGATACTATTACAGAATTTCCGAAACATTTTCTATACAGAAACATTTCATAAATTCTAAAATTTTTATGGAATACCTTGGTTATTTTATAGTATAGATAGATATAATAATAAATAAATTAGGCAAATAAATATAAGAGTTAAGAAAATAAAACAAGCATTTATTATCAAATTGTAATTATGTAAAATAAAACACATGAAAATAGTAAAATAAACTAGTGATTTATTTCAGTTTCAACTTGACAAAACATTTTAAAATCATATGAGGCTTATATTAATTTTCATTTTTTACAAAAAACCTATTGACCTTCCATGGAACAGTGGTGTTCTGCAGAACATAGTTTGGAAACTCTGGTCTAATATATCTGATGATTAAACTTTATTTCAGTTCTGACAGTAATAAAATGAAAAAAATTGATTTTGGAAGATCAAGAAAAAAGATTTTTGCCTATTTTTGATAAGCAAATGTCATTCAGTATCAAAATTATACTAATTTAACTAAATTCAGTCATATTATATATGCATTATAACATTATCCATAAGATATAAACATTGTATACATTTAGCAGTTATTTATTTGCTCACTTGTATTTTCATTGTAGGATTATTAATTTTTGATACTTTGAATGATAATATTCATTTAAAGTAATTAAAAAAAAAAAAAATTAAATAGAATCAAAGTTAAAATTTAACAAGACTATTTTTTTGCAATATCTTTTTTTCAATACTGAAAATGAAATGATTAAAACAGATAATCAGATATTCACATTAATTATAAAAAAGGAATAAAATAAATTATAATAAACATATATAAACTGATAAACACTAAGTTTCAAGTGGAAAAAATAATTACTATAACTAAAAACTATAATTAAATAACAACACTTCTTGCAGTTGTGAAAATTCTTAAAAAAACTATATTTTTATTCATTAGCTAATGTTTTCAGTACAATCATCAGATTACACACATTTGAAAATAAGAATTTTGAATACCTAACAGCTTACAGTTCCATTCATAATAGATCTTTACTATAGTTATTAATCAATATTAAAATACAATGAAATAAAATAACATAAAAGACATAACATAAAATAACATAAATGATATAAAATTATTATTTATAATTACTTTGTATAGTAATACAATATTTAAAAATTTCAGCACTTAAGATTTTTTTAAAATAAGGTTAAGATATTTTGATGAAATTGTTTTTGAAAACTATATATACCTTATTTTTACTAAATCTAGAAGCCAATGAATTCGAACTTGCTTAATTCCATTATAGGGAAGTGATCCAATCAAAGCAAAATTGTATTTCATTTCATTGCTAAGAAGATATCTAAAGGCTTCTTGGTGAGGATCTGGAGGACTAATATAATTAGAAAAATTCAAAATATCATAAAATATATATGTATATATGTTATATAAAGAATCTGATTTTAGGCAAAACTAGTTTTTACCTAATTTAAACTATTTTCAGTAAATAGCAATCAGTCAATATTAGTTTTAGCTAGTAATCAGGTAAAATTAATTTTGAATATGCTAAACTAGTTTTGACTGAAGACAAAAGCTAATTTTATAATGATGATTATGGAAGAGATTTTTTAATTACATAAATTGTCATTAGAAAATAAACAGATACTATCAATAAATTAAGGAAGTAACAAAGCAGTTTCCTTATTTCTTATATTATGGATACTATCAATTTTCATCAGGTACAAAAACAGACAATTTTTTTTTAACAAAACAGGAACATAAGACTTTTATTTACAAACATTGTACAACTAATATCCAGATACGTATTTTAGATATTTTTTCTGTATTCTTCTTTAGTCTGTTAGTATACAGTTATCTCAATTTCTATTTGAATATGATTTTAAAATTTTCTCTTATATGAACTATTCAAACTTGCTTATGTAGTTTTATTGAATTTACAGTAAAATTACACAAAATACATTGGTTCAAAAGAGATTTGACATTATCTGGATTAAATTGACTAAATATCAGGATGATCCATAAAATATATGAATTATGTTTAATATACAAATCACAGTGCTATCACAGATTATTATGTTCTTAAATAAATTTAGTAAGTTAAATAAATAAAAGTATTTTTGATTCTATAACCAGGCCATCTTCATTTATAAAATAACTTAAAATGCAATTTTACAAAATACTATTATAGTAAGAATACTTTCATGTTCTATATAAAAATATAGAACATGAAAATATTCTAAAAATATATAAATGTAATATAGTGAGAACATAAAAGTATTCTCACTAAATTAGTATTTTGTAAAATTGTGTTTTAAGTTATTTTGTAACTGAAGAGGCTTGGTTACAGAGCTGAGAGTACTTTTATTTATTAAGTTATTAAATTTATTTAAAAACATAAATAACCTGCATTAGTGTTGAGATTTGTATATAACAATAGTGAACATTTTGCAGAAATTATTAATTACAATATTTTGATTAAGAAATTATCTATAATACAGTAGAACCCTGTTTATATGTTTCACTTCTATATTTTTCATATTTGTATGTTGTGTTTTGTATACTCTTTCGATTTTGCATGTAAAATCATTCCACTCGCATGTTTTCCATTTATACGTTTTTACATTTGTATGCTATTACATTTTTAATTCCCCAGAATCATTTCATTGTATTTATACATAAATTCCAAGAAATCTTAGTGAAACTTTTTCGACAAAGGAACAATTTATTATAGTGTACACTACATTATCTTACAAAATAGAAAGTAGAATTAATACAAAAATAAAACCAAAACTTATCCCACAAGTCTTTCTACTGACTCCAACTCTCCCTTTCATGTTTGGACTCATCCACTTCAGAAGTTTCAATTTTGGTTTTATTATTGTAATTCATTCCACAGTACAGGTATTTTTTGCAGACAGATACTATAGTTGCATATGAAGGCTTGCTCTATGAATGTAGTATTGCATCCAAAAAACAAACTACAGTTGATTCTTTCTTTATGCCAAAATAAAAACATGATTTATCTGAACACCATCTACATATGGTTTTTGCTATAAGCTGTGGACAACAGAAACTCCGTTCAAACAATCGGCCCAATAGGTAAATTAACTCGTATTGCTAAAATATTGCGTTTAATTGGATAAAATGAAACATTAGAAGATCAAACAAATCAAGAGAATTTTCTAATAGAGAAAAAAAGACAAAGAAGGGAATATTTGAAAAGACATATTTCAAATAGAAAACATATCTATATGGAAAAAATTTTCAGAATACATTGAAGAAAATCCTGAATATCGTCTAAAAGGTTATAATTGAAAAAGAGAAACTTAAGTACAATGCCATAAATTGCCTGACCAATGCCGGGCATGGATCTGCTAGTTACAAATAAACATGCTCTCCTGAAAAACAAAAATAAAGAAAACAGATTTTATTGTTTAAAATATTTTCACTTGAAACTGGATTGATGTAGTTGATGAAATTAAGTAACTAAAAGTGTTTCAGATAATTAAAATGGCTTATTAGTTTTTGCCAAAAAAAGCATTTTTACTTGCTCATTAAAAGAGAAAAATATGTTTTGAATCCATAAATTAAATAATTATATAATAAAAAATTTACTTCTTCATATACTTAATTTTTTAAGCTTCAGTCTTTTTGACTCCACCAAATATTTATTTAATAATTTACTTTTAATAACAGTTTATTAGAGAAGTAAAATAATTAAAAAAATCCTTAATAAATATATATATTAGAATTTGATAAATGAATTAAAAGTTAACTTTGTTGGAATGAACTTAAATGGTATGTATAATTCAAAATATTATGATGAAACTTTAAAATTAAAGAATTAGGAAAGATTTTTAGATTATATGTAATCTGAGTTAACGAATTTGCTAATTTTGATAAATAAATAAAATGAAGAAAGATTTATATATTGTGATCAAAAGGATCAGGATAGATAAATCTATTTTTCTTTCAAAATATTTAGATGATGATAATAATAATAAGACATCCCCACAACCTTCAGAAACATTTTATAGACACCAAAGCATCAAACAGCTGGTTAACCAGGGGGGGGATCTATATACAGAAACAGAAGGGTTCATAATAGCGATACAGGACCAGATAATAAATACAAAAAACTACAGAAAATAAGGACAGCACATTGACAAATGACACATGTAGGAAATGCCACATAGCACCCGAAACGATTCACCGCATTACGTTGGGTTGTAAGCTACTTGCACAAACAGATTACCTGCACAGACACAACCAAGTAGCGAACATAATACACCAAAAGCTTGCAACCAAACACAAATTAATAAACACACTCATACCATATTACAAATACATACCAGACGCAATCTTAATGAATTAATTTTTCAACAAGGAATGATGCAAATTAGTTATTATTATTAATACATACAGCAATTTAAATGATCTCTGATCAGGGAAACCATAAAGTAACAAATCTGACATGTTGACATTTCTTGACAAGCGATACAGTAGCTCTAACAATAAATAATAAATAAATAAAACGCATTGGAATGATGATATCTATGAATATAAATTTTGAATTATATGGATGTTTCTATTAAAAGTTTACAGATATCATTTCTAGCAAAACACACACATTCATACGATGTTGTTATCATGTGGAGAAAATCGAATTAGAATTAATATATATTAATGAATATTCAGCCAGCAAAGAAATTCGAATATCTAACACGAATACGATAGACAATGTGAAAGTTGTTGTGATTTTCTTAATGTTACTTTTAATTCTTCAATTTACGTTAGGCATGGCTCTAAATAAGAAAAGAGAACTATTTAAATCTGTGTTTAGTATGAATTGAAGACAATAAGAGTGATATAATGAGTTTTTTTTTATGATTAAAAATTTCATTATAGCACTATTGTTTAGAAAAGTTTGGAATTAAAATGCAAAATAGCACACCTATTATACCTATTACCTATTATATACCTATTATAATAGGTAAGGAAAATGTTTTAAAATTTCTCGGTATTAGTTCATGTTCTTTGCCTAACATACTAAATAACTATTTGTGAAAATCAGAATTCTAAAGAAAAACAAAAAAAATAAAAATTTTTATTGAAACGTTATTTATTCCCTGAATTTTCTGCCGATTTTTTACAGGCAAGCTTATTATTATTACACTGCATTATTAGCTACAAGCTTATTATTATTATTATTATGTTGTTTATCAATGTGAGCACGGAATAACTCCAGAGCAAAGTGTTATGTCGGACAAGAGTCAAGACATAGCTACTTGAGATGTTTAGTTGTGTGGTAACTGTCTGTGTCAGTGCTGAGAAACTTTCTTACTATGTTGCATGTATTGAGTAGTGATGCCTTTTGTAGTGTTAT
>WUQG02015266.1:0-11681 GCA_011317285.2 Androctonus mauritanicus | reverse complement strand
TGTTTGTTTCTGGACGATTTGATAAGTATAGCGATAAGATGGCGACTAAACAGAATGAAAAGACATTAATGTATGTTAAATCTTCTTTAGCGTTTTTAGAAAGTAGTAGAATTTATTTGCCAATAGATGACGATGAAAATGATTTGATACACGTTGTAAACTTTGATTTTCAAGAACCAAGAAAGAAAAAACCGAAAATTTATAATTATATGACGATTGTGAATCTATATTCCGATATAGATTTTAAATATCATTTCAGATTAAGTCGAACATCTTTTAGAGTAAGTACTTGACAATTTATTACGTAATTTTAATTAGTAATTGGCAAATTCTGATAAGATTTTACTTTAAGTACCCCACATTTCTGTTCGCATGTTTGTGGGATGAATTGGTAAATCAGAAGCATGAAGTACTTAAAGTAAAATCCTACCATCAGAATTAAGATACATATTTCAGTTAGGCATTGATAAAAAATGTATAAATAAAATTCTATTTAAACTCATACATTAGTTTAAAATAACTAGATCTAAATATAAATTCAGAAAGATAGTATAGAATAGTTAGCTGTAAAAAAATTTCTGAACTATCTTCGTTTTATATCTTAATATTTCATTTTGATATCTTTAAACTAACGCCATATTTATTATTTCAGGTTATTTTACAAGTTATTTGAAAAAAGAAAACATTTTTATGCAGAATACATAAAGAAAACCGTCCTAATGTCAATTTGGTTGTTGGCTAATCAGGAGTCATTTAGGGGAGTTGCAGTCCGTTTTAGATTTGGAAAAGGATATTCCCATCGAGAATTTTTTAATTTTTGCTATGTACTTTCCAAATCGGCTGGTAAATATATAGTGTGGCCAAGTGATAGCATGGCTTTAAAAAAAAAGTGTTATGGATTTCGAGAAATTAAATGGTTCAAATGGATTTCCTAATGTGATAGGATGCATCGATGGGACACACATACCAATAAAGCAGCCACATATAGATCATTACTATAAAAGTGTTTCATTCAGTTATTCTTCAGGGTACGTGTAACTCATATATTATTGACATATTTGCAGGATGGCCAGCATCATCACATGATGTAAGAGTATGGAGACAAAGTCCATTATTTTTTAAACTTAATAATGAAGCACCTATAAATACAGACACACACCTAATTGGGGATTGTGCTTGTCCAATATCTGCTTTTCTTTTAACTCCATATAAGGATAATGGCTTCTTAACACTAACTCAGAAACATTATAATGTCAAACTTACAAATTAGCCAAAGTAGTCATCGAAAAAGCTTTTGTGTTATTGAAAGGCAGATTCCGGCGATTAAAATTTTTAGATATGAATTGTACTAATAAGTCAAGTGATCATGACTGCATGTGTCTTACATAATATATGTCTAATGCACAATGACGATTCACCAGAATTTGATACATTAGTAAATTCAGATGAAAAATGCATTGAATATAGTGAGCTGAATTTAATGAAATTTTATGTAATGACAGAGTAGTAAAACTAGGTCAACATAAAAGGGAAATAATCTTTTATGTTAAACATATTTGATGAATGTCATATTAACATTTTGGCTTGGAGCAATAATATAAGCACTATTCATAATATGTTGTGATATAAAAAACTTCATTATAGTTTCATTTGAAACATCATTTGCAATTTATGATTTATATAGTCATTCTTTATATAAATTATTTGTTTATGTTCAATAAAAAAATTTTGATTTACTTATAAGTATTTTATATTTTATGAAAATTCATATATAAATTTTATAATATAGCATTTTATTTTCCAAAACATTTATATATAGTCTATATTGATAATTTAATAACATTTAAAAATAAACTTTACAAGCACATTCGTGTTTTTATAAGAATAAACATTTTTATAATATAAATATAATTCTTAAATTTTATCATTACTGATGTGTTAAGAGAATGTATTAATAAAATTACATTTTATTAATACATTCTCTTAACACAGTCAGTCAGTTCATTCGATGCTTGAATTCTTTTATTTTCTAATTCTTTCTGTTCATTCCATATTCTCTTACTTATTTCATTTTGATTTCGAATATATTCTTTAATCCATTTAGGAGGTTCATTTGAAATTCTTCTCTTTTTGGTACATGCATTTATAGGATTATTTGATACTTGTTGAAAAGATGATTGCACAAAGTCTGATGAATTGATGTCTTCTGGGCTTAGAGGTAGACTACTACAAAGTATATTTGGAGATGGATTATTTACGATTTTATTCCGATATATTTCATCAAGTTTGTCAAAATAGTGCCATTTGATGGCAGATTCGCCACTAGTTTTTTCTTGTCCTTATTTTTTCTATAAGTTGCAAATAGATTACGCCATTTTGTATGACAGCTATTGCCATTTACATTTACTTTTGCAATTTTATTAATTTCGCTTGCTATTAAATTCCACAATTTAGTTTTTTACATTTAAGATCATTGAATTGTTTTTCAAAATCATTTCTTGTAGTAATTAATAAATGTCGTTGTTTCAGTTGTCCAAAATCCTTAAAAGAAATTTTATAAAATTCAAAATTAACAAATTTTATGTTTATCTTATTAATAGATTAATTAATATAGAAAATTATAATTTTAATATTTAGATTTTGCTGATGTTTAGATAATAAATTTATATTTATGCATTTTAACAACAACAACAAAAAAAAAAAAATACTTATATATAATTTATAAATACTTACCAATAGCTGTGATTTCGTCAATATTACTCTTAGTAGATATTACAATGGTTATTTCAATTCCTAGGTACTAAGAGATAATACATCTCAGTATCTAGGAATTGAAATAACCATTTAAATTATAAATTTAGCATTTCTTTGGTAAATCTATCAAAATTATTTTAATTAAATAATTTCTCCAATATCTGCATCTGGGATATTTTCCTTAGATGTTGAGATGCTTGGAATATACTATAAAAAATTTAATTCTCTAAGTGGCGTATAATTAATTATACAAAATAAAAATACCTTTAAAATATAATAATTAAACAGCATTATATAAATATGATAATTACCTTTTACATTATTTATTGATGAAGAAGATAGTGCAGGAACTGAATCTGTTACTTCTGATCTAACATTCGACCAAATAAATTTGCATATTCAGAATCTAAAATTTTATAAGAAATCAAAATATGAGAATTTTTTAATCTAAACAGCTTTAAAATTCAATGGTTGTAAATTTGCTATATATATATATATATATAATTAAATAATATAACGTAAAAATGTAAACTAATTAAATTTTAATACTTATTGGAAAAATATCAACATTAAATTTTTTCAATCAATAAATAAGATTAGAATTATTACAATTGTATTGTAAAATTGTATTACAATATTTACAATATACAATCTTTTTATTATTAATTTTTAAATTACAGAATTTTAATTTGCATTTTATGGATAAATTATTTCCAAAAACGTTTTATTTTATACAAAATGGTTTTTAACTATTAATTACGTATTGTATACTTTTTAAATCGTATTTGTATTTAAAATTTTTCGGATAGTTATTAGATAGAACTAATTAAATTTACTACTAATTAAATTTGCAATTAGTTCTATATAGATAGAACTAATTGCAAATTTAAAATTTTTTCACGTATCAATGTCATCTGTTTATAAGAAAATAGGTAAAATCCATTTATTATAATTCATACCATTTTTTATTTTCTCCGCAATACATTTACTCACAGTAACTTTAAAAATTTTATCACTTATTATAAATTCTACATCTTCCACTATGTTAGATTAACGGTGTTAATATCACGTGATCGTGGTCAGCACATTCATCATCTCTTGATTTTGATGACTGCATTTAGCGTCTGATGAGGCAACACTGATTGGCTTGTTGAGTTTTGGAACGGTTTGCTGAGATTTTTTACTCATCACTGATTAGTCTGTTGAGGTTTGGAATGCACCCTAGACATTAATAATGCATAATTAATATCGAATAACGGCGTTTCATTGTCGAGTATATATTTTTAATACTGTACTTTCAATCGAATAACTTGAAATAATATAATATAATAAACAAATAACTATTAGTATAACAACGTCAGACGAAAACTCTTCGTTCTACGTCATCCAGCTTTAGCAAGAAACGCGGCGTCCGAAAAACATCGTCTGCTAAAGTCTTGTAGCAGCGTGAACTGCGTTCGTTTTAATTGTGCGTATTTAGTTAAATATCTTTGTTAAAATCCGTTAAAATGCCGAAAGGATTAAACGATAAACAATTAACTGACGAAACGAAGAGAAGAATTATAGGATTATAGAAATCTGGAAGATATTCAACGAGAGCAATAGGACAAGAAATGAATATTCATCATAAAACTGCATCCACTTGGATGCGTCGGTGGCAAGCAGAGCACGATTTGAAAACAAAATCAAAGTCAGGTAGGCCACGACAGAACTTCTTCAGAACAGGACGATGCAATTTTAAATGTTGTCATTAATGAACCGTTGAATCATTCTAAATTTGTAAAACGAAAATTAAATTTACACCGCTCATCGAACACTATACGAAGACGATTGAGAAAATTTGGCAATCATTACCATCGACCAGCGATAAACGATTGGTTGATAAATATTCACAAAGAAGCGAAACTAGGATTCGCATTGGAATGTTTATCCTATCCCCGGAATTTGGGAATACTCTTATATTTTCCGATGAGAAAACTTTTGCGTCAAATTCACACGGGCAACTTCACTGTTACAGACAACCCAGAACACGATATTTACCTAAAAATGTGGCTCATATAACTTCTGGTTATAAAAGTGTAAATGTTCGGGCTTGGATTTCTGGAGACGGTCCTGGTGAAATTGGCAGCAGATTTAATTCAATACAATATGTAAATATACTGGATTCGGTTTTGTTAGCGTCTATATCGGCACTATATTCGGACGGTCATCAATTCAAGATAACTGTCCCCTTCGTACCAGTAACGTTGTTAAAGAAGGATTTGCTCTTCATCCAAGAATAAGTGTTTTACCCTGGCCGGCCAAATCGAAAATATTTGGAGAAAATGGTACAGATATAAGGTGATTGATGTGTCCGGAGAACGGACAAAATATTAATTTATTTTTATAATATGAAAAATAAATAATATTTTCACTGTTCAAATATAAATACTTATAAAAGAAAAATTATAAAGATAAATAGGCACGATCGCACCTAAGAGCGGTCACGTGATCACTCGGTTTCCGAATGCGCCCAACGATTTGGAATCGGATGACGTCGTAGAACGAAGAGTTTTCATCAGACGTTGTTACGCTAATAGTTATTTGTTTATTATATTATATTATCTCAAGTTATTCGGTTGAAAGTATTAAAAATATATATTCGACATTATTATGCATTATTAATGCCTACTTTGCCGATTCCGTCACATTTGAGGTCGTGACGTAATTTTTCACGCCGACGCCGTATAATGGCGATTTGCTTTTGTTCTCGATTGTACTTAGCTGTCCCTGTACCTAAGCCTTCCGGCGGGACACCAGTATTAACTGGTCGTTAACTGCGCGCCAAGTACTGCGAAACTTGGTAGCAAGTAAGGAAAATCAATAGAAATTACGGGAATTAATGGATATGACAGACCAACTGATGGCTTGATCCGACCCACAAGTGGTCTGTTAGGCTTCCTCTTGGAGAGGGGAAATAGATTTCGTTCCCAGACCCTTTTGCTGGGAATGAACCGTAGCCGTCTCGTTCCCTCGGGAACGAGACTGTCTCTAGTCGCCTTGTTCCTTCTATCGTGGGACGTTTCTGTGGTGGATCACTACAACACGGCAGATACAGTTACCGCTGTGCAAGGGGGATGTCCGCATCTCCTGTGGATCGCTCGGTGATGGCGAGACGTCATCGAAAAGCACAGGCAATGATTAAACCGTGTTTCTAAAACTCTGTAGTACTACATAGATGGAGCATAGGACAATCTTTTGATTATGTCGAGAACACAATATGAGGCTGATGTCGAAGAACAGACTCGTATGAGATTGACAGTATTTTTGCCATATCCTCAATCGTCAGATGTCTGTTCGCTCTGATCATATTGTCCAGAGCAGTGATGATGATGATAGTAGTGGACGATCGCGGCCTACTAGAACGTCTTTCATCCGTCAAATCAATACGACCTTCTTGAAATTGGTGGCACTACCAACGCACAGTCTTCCTCATACACATTCACTATTTCCTGGAGAATCTCAACTGACGTTTTACCCTTGGCCTACAGAAAATGAATAACAGCTCGCTTCTCATAAGACATAAACGTTTGAATGGGGATCGCCATGTTTTCTCTCTTATTTCTCTGCGTCTGGAATCTCGAGTGATCTGCCACTTATCGATTAAATGTCAAATAAACCAGTAATTCCAATGGCGCTGTCATACGAATACCCAAACCTTTCGTTTTCAAATAAAAATTACTGGCAAAGGCTTTTCGACTCCTCCTCGTATATCAGAGTTTAGAGTTTAAACTTTGGTAAAAATTTGAATTCATATAAGCTGACCCCGATTTTCAGTCTTAAAACAATATTCATTGAAATAAATAGATAATTTCTTTTATAATTTTTAAAATTCTCAAATTCCAATTTACTATTTGTAAGAACCAGCTCGCGCTTCGACCGCTAACTCGAGGGGACACTAAAAAATAAAGAAGGAAGGGACGATGAGAGGGGGTTTGGTCGGAAAAAATTCGAGTAGAAAGGAAGATAGGTTAGAAGCGACTGGACGCAGTGGATTTCCCTGTGTCTTATATTAAAACTACTGTATATAGAAACATTACAATATTAAAGAAAATTCTAGACTTATAGCATGGATCAATAAAAATAAGAGCACTTTGAGCAGCAGCTTAAGCATACAAAAACAATTTTATTACAATTGTACCGAAAACGTTATCGTAATAAAATTGTTTTTGTATGCTTAAGCTGCTGCTCAAAGTGCTCTTATTTTTATTGATAATGAACATAATGAATTTGATCTCTGTTTTACAAAATATTTATAAAATATATTGAAAATCCTTAGAATAAATATTTTTGCCAATATAGAAATTTGCCTTTTTTTTCCTAGTTGTGAAATTTTGCATGCAAATCAAAAAATTTTTGTGATATTCCATTACTTTGCTGAAAATAGAAAATTCTCTTAATTCATATAAAATAAAAATTTTGACATTTTCACAATCATACATTGTATTAAAGTATAATTGACCCTAGATATCTATGAGGATTAGTTCCATGACCCCTTGCAGATTTCAAAATATGTAGATGTTCAAGTCTCATATAAAATGCTATAGTATTTGCATATAACTTATGCTCATCTTCCCTTATACTTAAATAATTATCTCTAGTTTATATATAATATCTAATACAAAGTAAATACTATGTAAATAATTTTCACACCATGTTGTTTAACAGACAACATAAGAAAAAAGTTGTGATTTTTGGAATTTTTGGATTATTTTTTAATATTTTTAATCTATGATTGGTTGAATGTGCAGATACAGAGGGCTGACTGTATATGGAGTCTTTGACTTACAGTTATTTGAATTACAATTATCAATTATTATATAATAATGACAGCCATATCAGTCTACAACACTTTTTCAGTCAGCTGTTTCATTCAGTTCAAGAATATTTCCTGAAATTTCTATAATTAAATCATATATCTTTCAGAAATTCATTTTAAAAATCATTTAAACAGAGCTATCCAACTAAATATTTAATAGAAGAAGAATAATGGAAACGGAAAAAATTGTAGATTAGGTGTATATGTGAGTATTCTTACAGCTGTAGCAATACTGTAGAAACTAGATGAAGACAAAGATGAAGATCAACTAAAAAATCCATAAAAAATGCATTTTGCAAAACTGAATTCTATCCTTCAGTTTTACATAGATTTAGAGAAATCTGTACATAAAAAACAAAATTAGAATTACAATAAAAACAAAACTACAGAAAAACCATATACAGGAAAATACATACAACTAAACTGGAGATTGTAAAAAGCATGATGATGATAGTCTAAAGACTCAAAGTTTGATAGTGATTCATTTTAGATGAGATCTATTCAGCTCTTTGATCATGTTAGTAATTCAAAGAGAATGCAATGTGATTATTTTGTATATTTTTGATTGTATTTATGTAGTATCTGATATTTAAAATACCTATAAAAATATTAATGTACAGACATATATTATTTATATATTTTATAAAAAAAAGAATTCATAAGATGATCTTTATTAAAAGAAAATATGATAGATTGCATAGCTGGTATGAAAGCACAATGGAACACATCAAGATTGAATTGGCAAATTTAACAATCTTGCAAAAAATTTTTCCAATTTTTGATTGTGTATAAGCCAATTCCTTCTTTAAAACTTTTTCTAGGAAAAATTCCTTTGCTTATAGATGAATATATATGATAATTTACTTATTTAAATTTTCTTGCAATTATAATAATTATTTGTTAAACAGGGCTTTAATCTGTTTAATAATTTTAATCTAAATATAATAATATTCAGTAATTTATAGATAATAAATGATATATATTGTATATCTTTAAACTGATTCTTAATATTTAGATATTTTAACAAATATTATGCCATACTTATGAAAAAGTCCTAAAAGTTATATTTTTGAGAACTAATTTTTTAAGTGAAATAAATTATTTAGCATTGACATCAATTATTATTAGGGAATCTTTAAATGTTTAACAAAATAAATTTGTAAAATAATTAAAATACTATTCTATGAAATTTCAAGCATTGTTTTCACAAAATCACTACTAGAAGTTGATTAAAATTACAGTATATACTCACTTATAAACTGACCTCTTTGAAAATCAGTAAAAATTTGAAACTCACGTATAAACCAATCTCAAACTTTCAAGTGTTAAAACAATATGACATGCATTGAAATAAATAGATAATTTTTTATAATTTAAAAGTTTTCAAAATCTAATTCATTGGAATAAATAAGGACAAAATGCTAAACTAACTATATTGAAATATTGTGATATGATGTGAAAGAAAATTGGATGGAAAACAGAATATGTCCAGCTTTCTTGTTTTAACTTCTTGTGTTGCTTTCAGTCAATTTCTTTATAATAGGATTTTATTGAAGTGTTTGTTCTACAGAAACTATCAAAGAAATTTTAAAAGTTTCTGTCATTTCTGAATTTCAATAAAAAATTCAACAGAGTTTAAATAATAAAAAATCAGAATAAAAACATGCAAAAGAAATTTTGTTGCAACTGATGAGAGTGGAAAGCTGGCCAGCACATGTGCAATCATTGGAAGCACAAATCCAATATTCAAAATCAAGTATTTTCTAAATCATCAAAATTATCTGAAAATACACAAATTGTCAATCAGAAACATTGGAGATACTATATTTTCATTTAACATTAACTGATGATATATACATTAATGGCAGCCATGTTTACTCATTAAAAAAGATCAAATTACATATTCCTTATGTTATTTGTCAAATGTCCAGTAAATTAAATTTTTGAATTTATTTAATATGAGCATTCATCTACATCCACATATTTTTTATAATATAATCAAGGAGCATTTGGCATTTTTAACATTGAATATTATAAATCCAATTACTACCAGAGGATGCACTAATAATGCAAAGAGAAAACAATGTGACTGCTTTATATATTTTTGATCATAAAACTGCACAGTATTAAATATTTAAATATCCACAAATATATTACTAATTTATATGTACAGTCATGCATATACAAATATTTTTAACAAAAACATCAAAATAATAAATAAGCTAGCAATCTTTGTTAGGAATAAATATGGCATATTGTATAACTGGTATGAAGGCATGACAAAAATGTGTGGTTAAGCTGGAAAATCTTATGATCTTACAAAAAAAAAATTTGTTTTACTACTCTGTGCAGCCAATCCCCCTTTAAAATTTTTTCAGAAAAATTTATCAGCTTACATGAATACAGGTAGCCCTTACAATGTGGTTTGAACTGAATCTTGTTGTTATGAGCTAGATTTGGTCATAAGTAGGAAATACCAAAATTTATGGCTTTATCATGACTAATGTTACTAAGACACTATACATTATCTTAATAAACATAAAGAACACAAAATTACAAGAACCAAACACAAAAAAAGACACTTTCTATATATCAGACCATTGAGTCAGGAACTCAAACCCATGGAACTGCCAAATATAATCCAAACTGCCAAATTAATCCTTTGAATAATTTTAACTGAAATTTTAATAATTCTAAATAATTTTTACTAAAATTAAATTTTTAAGTTTAATTAAAAATTCTAGTTTAATCATTAATTCATAGATGGCATCACTCATTGATTTAATCATTAGTAAATTTAATAATTACAATATGGTACTAACTTTAGTAAAAACTATTTCCAATTATTAAAATTTCATTTAGAATTAATCAAGGAATTAATTTGGCAGTTTGGATTATATGAAGATGCTTTGTTCATCACCAGGGTATTTAGTTTTTAGCAATTATGAATCATGGATTCTGATTACAAAAACTCAGAATATGAGTTTTTGTAATCAGAATGAATTGCTTAGTGGAAGAAATGAGTTTGCAATGTGAAGATAGCATCAAAATTAACATTCAGTGCCATAAAAAATATATCATTAACTTGTCAAGACATCTGTTTTAGCATGGTTTAATCCAGCAAAAGAGAGAATCAACTGAGATCATTAGGAGCAGCTGAAATTAGAAAATCAACAATCAACTTTAAGGGACTATAAGAGCAGAAACAGCATGAATTTCAAATGCCATATTCTATGATTATTTTTCAGATATTAAACTAAAAAAACCTGAAAGGAAATTGTTCAATGCAAATAAATGCAAAATGACAATCTTGAGTTATTTTAGGAGAAAATCAAATATCAAGATAAATTGAAACTGATAGAGATTTACTGTAAAGAAGAATACCATGATAGAGATTTGTCCAACAAGATCTAGGATAGTCCTTGTTGAATGGTGATGATGATTATTTATAAAGATTTAGGGATCCTGAAGTGAGTAAATATTAATGTAGCAGAAATTAAGAAGTCAGTGATGTCATTCAGTCCAATAATTAAGTATCCAAAGTTTTCAGTGGTTTGGGATGAATTTAAATACCATATAAAATCAAACTATGAGTTGGCATGATCCCACATGCTGTTATGATGCTTCAGCAAATTCCTATTCCTTTGTTAGACAAACTCAAAGCTAACTTGGAAAAGATGGTATTAATGAGAGTCATCAAGCAAGTGGACAGACCAACATAATGATGCTCTGGTATTGGTACTAAAACCAAATGTTAATTCAAATGTGTGCAAATTATGTAAGACTGACTTTTTTTGCGGCCCCCTGATGGTGGCAATGGTGGCTCATGGTTTGTAAAACTCCAACTTAAATGATTTGAAAAAAGTTTTGGAAAAAAAATATACAAATGAATTTTTTTAATGTTTAAAAATATAGTATATGTACATTATAATAATGTATTAAAAGTCTACTGCATGTAATAGATAAATGAAAAATAAGATGAACAAAACATACATTTATTAAACAAAATAAATTAGAATAATTTAGAATATTGTATTTAATTATCAGATGTAAAGTAATTTCGAATATC
>WUQG02015255.1:0-11681 GCA_011317285.2 Androctonus mauritanicus | reverse complement strand
AAGGGCTTGTTTCGCCCCGCCACATAGTATTCTTAGAGAATGGAATGTGGCGTCATCTGTTGACAAAAAAAAAAAAATATAATTTAAAGATAATTATACATTGATCTAATTGCTTTTGGATTATATGTTTGACAAAACAGGTGAGGGCTAGTTAATTAGCCGAAATGCATATTTTGTACTTGCAAAAAAGCATAAAATATTCATCAATGAAATAAAGATCTTTTTACTCTTCTCTAAAGATAGTTTTGTCTCGTTTTGATTCAAAGGCCACGACCTTCTTCCGATTGATGAGTGGATTTTTCAAAAGCAGCACTTGGTCTGATTGTTACAAATCATAGTTCCTAGTGATTTAACTCCACCGTCCAATCTCAGTATAAATGACACTACTTTCCAATTTATTGATTACTATTTATAATCAACAAATTTAGACTATAGCAGGACTGAAAACAACTCCTCCTTATCTGTATGAAAGATAAGTTTGTCTAAAAAATAAGGAATCGACGCTGGTCTCGAATCTTCCCGAATAAAACTTTTCGAAAAGATGTAATCCGGAATTAAACTTCCGAGGTGAAAGCCGAACCAATTTGAAGCTGTCAGACAATAAGGACTAAATCCAGTGGTGTCATTCAGCTTTTCGCACAGGTTTGCTCGCACCAATTGTTAAAATTTGTCTGCATAAAAATTTAGTTCCTCGAGTTACTTGGTTTTTTGTGCAGTTTTATGCCGCTTTCCACTTTGTGGTACTTTTAAGGGGCATAAAATATGCAAAAATGTGTCACTTTGTAGTACTTTTTTGCATATTTTACGTCTCTTTTTTTCGCCTTCACCATCGGGTCTCCCCACACTCCGTGGAGGGGACCCGATGGTGAAGGTGAAAATTTTTTTTGGGGTGCTGTACTCGGCCCGGCTATCCCCGTCCTTCACCATCCAGTCCCCCTCCGGCCATCCCCGTCCTTCACCATCCGGTCCCCCTCCACGGAAAGTGGGGGACCGGATGGTGAAGGACGGCGATAGCCGGGCCGAGCACAGCATCCCAAAAAAAATTTTCAGGAGATAACAGGTCCGAGATGCGAACGCGGTCTTCCTGTGTGACATACCGACAGCGTTACCACTCAGCCATCCGGCTGCCACTTTGTAGGTACTAAGCGACGGGTCATTTCAGTTTCCACTATGGTTCCCCACTCCTAATGGAGTCAACCGTCAGGTGAAGGATGGCATTCAACGGATTCAAGGATGGGATCAGACTTATTCTGAAAAGTCTGAAGATGTGGGACCCGGGACTGAACCGGGTCCTCCAGGGTGAAAGCACAGCACGGTTTCACTGCGGCCATCCGGCCATTGAGCCGGATGGCCGCAGTGAAACCGTGGAAACAGAAAACGAAAAATTGTGGAAACAGAAAACGAAAAATTGGAATTAAATTCTTGAGATTTTGCTATATGTTTCACCGCTAAATGAAATAAAAATAATAACAATTATTATTAAAGTCATGAGCGAGATTATTTAAGATCAATTATAATTTTTTGAAAATAATTGATTGCAGCGGAAATTATAATCACTCTGTTTTACAACTTTCATATTATAGCAATGAAAACGTATACAAAATTAATATATTTTATTATGAAATTCACACTTTATTAATGTATACTGTACATGAAATCATATTATGTAAAAATTTATATACCATATTTAAATCGAATGAACACAAAAATTTATTTCGTAGATATTTGACATTTTAATATATTCCTAAAGCGGCCAGACGCTGTCGGCGTGCCAAGCAGGAAGACCCGGGTTCGCGTCTTGGATCTGGTAATTTCTGAAAAGTTTTGGGGTGCTGGGCTAGGCCCAGCAATCCTCATTCTTCATCATCTGGCTCACTTCCACGAGGGTGGGTGCAGCCCGTGGTTGGAACTGGGCCCACCGCTTAGTAATATCCCTGATTGGAAAGGGGCGCAATATATATATATATATACACTCCTATATAGGACATAGACTATAGCTTATACAGGAGTATATTAGAGGAGTGAGTGGATAATTGATCTTCAATCATTTCATTTATCAATGAGCTTAGTCAATATAGTTCTTTTATAAAATGCGTAATCAAAATAAGAGTGTTTTAATTTTTTCTAAGCGGTGCATTTATTGGTCAAGATAGGGTTACCTGAAAAAATTAATTATTCTATTGGTAAATAAGCATACAATAAACTATAAATTATTTTTAGTTCACTGTGGTTTTTTTTTCTTTTGTAGTTTAACGCTGCTTTCCACTCTGTGAGAACTAAGCGGCGAAGCATTTCAGTACAACACTCCTGGCGGGGTCAGCTATCAGGTGAAAAAGAGGATTCCAGACTGGTTTGGATCTTTCTTGAAAAATATCTGAAGAAGTGGAACCAGAGAATCGAACTCGGATCTTCCAGAGTGGAAGCAAGAACACTTATTATACTGCGGTCATCTAGCCGACTCATTTTTTGTCAACAGATAATACGACATTTCATTCTCTAAAAATACCATGTGACGAGTCGAAACAAGCCCTTCCATAGGCTGCCTGTGGTATGTGTGGCAGCTCTGTGCGTCAGGGTCTCCACGTTTGGCAATACCCAGTCGTTGTTCTCGTGTGCTCTTCTCCCTCACAAGTGTACTTTTTGGCTCTCTTGGTCTTGTGCCTCATTGTATTTGTTCTTCTGTGATCGTATATTTATCTGTATTTTATTGGAATAAAGCCTCTGTTCAAGTTGATCTATTTATCATTATTTATGATAAATAGATCACTGTCCACCCATGCGGAGAGGTCAGTCGGATTGTAGAGGACGGGGATCGACTGGCCGGGCCCGGACCCGATGGTGTTTTCAAGGATCCTCCAGAGTGGAAAGCCGAAGCGTTTCCACGCGGCCAATCCGGCCGACCGCAGCCAACATATTAATAGCTGCAGCATCAATTTTTACTAAACGGCAGGTCATTGCAAAAACTACTATGAACATCACATTCGCATAGAATTAGTCAGATGATAAAAGCTAGGGATCAATAATTTGTATAAATATGATTGTGTTTTTGTACTTAGAAATAGTGATATTATATGCAATGAAAACTGAAACATGTTTTTAATAAGGCGTTTATTTTATTAAAATTATCCTGAAAAGGGATAATTTGTCTATTTGATCATTTTGTCTTGAATCCCTCTCGCAACAATTAAAGGAACATGATCAAAGTTTTCCTGAAGATAAAAATGGAGGAACGATTGGCTTTGAATCGAATTTCTTAGTTTAAATTTTTATGGCTAAAGAAATAATTATATTATTTCATTATCAGATAGAAAAAAAAATAATGATTTAAATTCTTTTTAAATCTTTTATTTTTTTATTTTTTTGTAACAATTTATTCTGATATCTTAAATACAGCACTTAGAAATTAAACTATTTCACAAAAATATTGATTATTTTCTTCTGTTCAATATAAATACTGTATATACTGTGTACAGTTTATATGTTTAAAAATAATCTTTCAAATAACAACAAATATATAAAGAATATAAATATATATATATTCTTTATTAAGCAAGTAAAGAAAAAAGAGACACAGAAGTGACTCTAAGCCAAATATAGTTGTCACTGATTGACTATTGCAGGAATCATTACGGTCAAATTTCAATTTGTTGTAACTTTCGTTTGTCAGATATTAATATCTGGCAATAATATTAAAGAAAAGTATTCAATAAGACAACTGAATGCCAAATTTTAAGCTTCAAATTCAATTATAAAAAGAATTAAATCAGTTTAAAATAGCAGAAATCTGATGATTTTATTTACGAAGACTTTTTCTTTTCCTGATATTTTTGATTTTTTTTGTCAACAGATGACGCCACTTTTCACCCAGTAAGAATACTAAGTGGCGGGTGAAACGGGCTCTTCCATAGGCTGCCTACCCCTGCGGAGGGGTCAGAAGGATTGTGGAGGACGGGGATCGACGAGCCGGGCCCGGGCCCAACGATAAATATTTTGTCGTGTCTTTATATTCTCTGTATGGGGTTCGTGCCGAGACTCGAACCCGGGTCCTCCAGAGTGGAAAGCCGAACGTTGAAACGCTTCGGGGATTCCACTCTGGCGAATATGGTCAATCCGGCCGACGATATTTTTGATTTAGTAATTATCCTAATTCATATAAATTGTTTAATGAAAACAATAAAAATAAATAGAGATATTTTGTAAGACATGCAAAAAGAGTCGTTTTCTTCGTGTTTTTCTCTTTCTTCTCCCTGCTTCCTGCTTCTCCTCAGACATTGCACTGTTAAACCAATTTTTTCGATGAAATTTAGAATATAAGTATTTTTTAAATTGCTTGAAGTCCCCTGAAAATTTCAATAAATCGGGTCAATGGGGGCGATAAGAGATCCGTTTTCCATAAATACCTCTACATATCGCATTATTTAATCACTTTTGATCAAATTTGCAATATAACTTATGCTAGCTCAATTAAATATCTGAAAATTTCAGTCAATTGGATTAAAATTTCTGAAAAAAGTAACTCCAATAGGAAAATAATAATGGAAATAAGAGCCTTTTCTCTACAAGTCGTATATTTCAATCTATTTAGACCAAATATATAAATGTATGTTTATTATTTTACTAAATATTTCCTTAAAATGTCGATTCAATCGGATTAAAATAAAGAAGGCATTTAATGATGTATTAACATGTTATTAGAATGTCTCTCTGAGAAAATGGCTAAAAAATAAATGATATCCTATCAAAAACATCTAGTATGTAAGTAAATACAGTAAATCAAGAACAGTACTAAGTAATTTTGATGTTAATTATAATTTAGATGCAGTTATTTGGTTGACGTTATTATTTTATGTTTTTAAAATCGTCAACCAAGTAACCACATATAAATTGCGACAAATTTCCAAATTTTATATTACTGTTCTCGGTTTGTTTTTTGCATATTAGATGTTTTTTGATTGAATACATACATATATACGTATATTTGATATTTCTTATTTGTTAAATTCGACTTGTTCCTGGGATGTTTCTCCAGCTTTTACTATCAGTTATTGTAATTATTAAATAATATAAAGTATACTTGTATATTTTTAAGCATTCTACCAAGAAATAGGATAATCACATTCCAACTTACATGATGAAAATGCTATGAATATAATAATTTATAATGATAATTACAAAACGTTATATACTAGAAGGAAGTCAAAAAGTCTTTGCCAGTAATTTTTATTTTCAAAACTTACAGGAATGAATGAACAGGAAACATGTTTTGTGAACCAGCAATATGTTTTCTATTTTTCTACGTAATCACCGAGATGCTGGATACAGCAGTCCTGCCGTAGGATAAGATCTTCGATGCTCTTATGAAAGAATTCGTTCAGTTGCATATGAAACCATCTTCGCACTGATGTCGAAGACAGACCCATGTGAAATCAACATTGTTTTTGCCATATCTTCAATCGTCAGACGTCTGCTCGCTTTGATCATGTTGTCCAGAGCAGTAATGTTATTGTCAGTAGTGGACGATCGCGGCCTACCAGAACGTCTTTCATCCGTTAAATCAACACGATCTTCTTGAAATTGGTGACACTACCAACGCACAGTTCTCTCTTATGCACAGTCTTCCCCATACACATTCACCATTTTCTGGCGAATCTTAGCTGACGTTTTACACTTGGCCCACAGAAAACGAATAACAGCCCGCTTCTCATAAGACGTAAACGTTTGAATGGGGATCGCCATGTTTTCTCTCTCATTTCTCTGCGTCTGCAGTCTCGAGTGATCTGCTACTTATCGATTAAATGCCAAACAAACCAGTAATTCCAATGGAGCTCTCATATGAACTCTCAAACCTTCCGTTTTGAAAATAAAAATTACTGGCAAAGACTTTTCGACTCCTCGTATATAACGAAAATATTAAAGAAATATTGCATCTAGCATACGAATTAATGAAATGTTTCATACTACGGATTAAGCATAGAATGAGTTGAATATCAAAAGTAAACTGATGTTTTTATATATTTTTTGAAAGTGGGAAATATAGTACACCAAACTTCAGAATGATGATAGATTAAAACAAAAGTTATTCCCAACGGATGGTTGTTCCTATAAACTGAGAGGTAAAATATGACGAAGAAAGAAAAATCTACTAAATGATACAATTATATTGAATAAGAAGAATCGTTAACATATTTTCTTTAAATAAATAAGATACTTATTTTAAAATCAGCTTTATATTATATGGTTAAAAATCTTAATTCTGTTTTTGTTTTACTATAATTTGAACATCAATTATTTACATGATATCTTACTAATAACTTGAATATCACTTTCTATATAATATCAAACTGAAAGAGATATTTTTAAAGAATTAATCGATTTCTGAGAAACTTCCCACGAATTGCCTCGGGATAAAGAAAATCTGTTTTTGATTGCTTTCTGCTACAAATAAGGGATTACTATTGTGATATTTTGAATAGTGGAAACGAACATAATATAAAACCTCAGAGAATAGAAAATTTCAGTTATTTTCCAGCACCAAGCAGGTAAGTTCAGGTTGTTTTTTGTGAGAAAAAATGATCCATTTCGAATTCGTTTTAATATTTATTCGCAGATAAAATTTTAAATCAGTAAAACATTTAATTCATTATTCTAAAAATATGAAATAATAAGTCATTTTTTAAATATTTAATTTTGAAATATAATTATTATTAAACAATATTAATTTAATCTCATACATCATCGTATGAACAAAAACTCGTATAGAGCTTTCTATAATAATAATCTCATTAAATTTTAATATTCGATTAATAATAAACTTTAATAATTTAAAAATATTTTTAGATAAAATTTATTTTATATAAACCGAAAAATAATTATTTTAATTAAAAATTATTTTGTGATGACGTATGACGACAAAATCCCAAGATGAAACAGGATGTGAAATGTCGTCTGCTGCCGCACAGTTGAGAAAAATGGAATATCGTATCGCATAAGAATGAAAGGTAAATTTAGTACTTTAAATTTACACAAGATCAATTATTTTCGATGTAATTTTAACTATTTATAACCGATTTATATAAATTGAGAATAAATTCTTATAAATAACATCGATATTATTTATAAGAATTTATTTTCAAATATATAAATATTATTAATATTGTATTTATATATTTACAGTAGTAGAAATATTTTTTTTAAATAAGATTTTCTTTCATCTACTACTATAAATATATAATAAAATAGTTTATTTTAAACTAATCTACGATTTAGTCAAACGAATTCGTATATTATGGTATTGAATGGCATCTCATATTAAATCTGATAATTATTAAACTTCATTTTAATAATTATCAGATTTCAACAAATTATCAAATGCATTTCATGCTTGATAATTTAGACAGATGCATATATTGTACTTATAACATAATGCTTATATCAGAAGTGTTAATATTCAATCATACTGTTTTCTTTACAAATAAAAAAATTACTTAATATGTAAAAACATTTTTTAATAAATATTTAATAGAAGGAATTTTATAATACATTATTGAATTTGCTTGTTTAGATATATATTTAATTTCTCCAATAACTGGCCTAGATTTGCTCTTTAAGGATGTTGTTCAATGCACAATATGTTGAAATATCCATTAAATTAATCTTATCTTAAATTTATATTCCTATCGTTTTAGTGTAAATATGGTAATATCTGGTTAAATTAATATACGAAATTTTAAATTTAAATGCATTTACAATTATCAAGAATTATTATTATTATTTTCAAAGCATTCTAGTTTAGTCTCGAAGTATATGTATATTATTAAATGACATTTTCCAGAAAATGAATAATACAATAAACATTCTCGATTCTTTTTATTGCCTTGATATCTGTAATAAGCAGATTTTTATTTTATAATGATTCGCTATTTACGATAAAAATATTTATAACGCTATTAATTATTTCTCAAAACATACATACAGTGTATGAAAGAAAAAAAATTAATGATCAAGTTTTTTTAGTAAAAATTAAATCGAAGATGAAAAAATTAAATGTAATTTTGGTGATTATTCAAAATTCGTGTTATTTTTATGATTCTTTTTAGATTATGAATTCTACTTCATAAGAATTTTAATATAAATGTTACCTAATATGTTTTCTTGATATTATAGAATTTAGATAGATAAATCCAATTTCCTTCTTTCGTTTTTCTTTTTTCTTTTATCTGAAGAATATGACTAAAAGGAAAAGAGACAGTAGTAAAGTTCCTGCTGAATATTTAGATAACGAAGAGAATCTTTTATAAATTAAATGTGTAAATAATGTCTTTTGATCATATCATCGCCGATATCAAGGTTACAGAAAATAAAATAGAAAAATTGAAATTATTAAGGCCATACTAAATGATTGCATATTTTTAACTTACTGGTTAGGTAAACATTTTTTCAAGTATTTGTGTTAAAATCTGAACTCTTAAAAATACTGTTGTTAGAATATATCATTAAATCATTGGAAAACATAGAATTAAAACACATGTCTTTAATATAATCTACAAATATAATTTTTCTATTATTAACCGGACGGCTTTGATATTTTTTACATTTTCTTCATTAAATAATTTTATTTTCTTGGTAAGATTGTTTTATATATTAACAAATAGAAGGATTAAAACTGTTTAATGCTTGTTTATATGCTGTTAGCATTTCTTGTTAATTTGTATAGATCTATTATATATATATATATATATATATATAGGGCCGGATTATTTACTATGCACTATAGGCACATACTTAGGAGCCATCGACAATAAGACGCCCCAAAAGCTGATTAAAAATTATTGAACAATTTTATAATTTATTTTAAAAAAATTTTTGTGCCTACCGGCTCTAATCTGTCTTAATCCGAGCCTGTATATATAACTCCTATTTTTTTCAAATATAATTTTTTAACCTATCCACTATGACTTAGGATGTTTTATTGAAATTAGCAATAATTCAAACATTATATTTCCTGTAAATATTTATAAACATGAAATATGAAGGAATAATTTCTTAATCATTTTCCTGTTAAAAGAAAATATCAACTTCCTGATATTATCTATTAGTAACACTTTCATATTTCAATGTCTTTATTTTATAATATACAATATATTTTTGGCCAAAAAATAATATTTATGTATCAATAAAGAATCTTAAAATAACCAGAAAATTCTTCTGGAAATTTCTAGTTTTAAGTAAATAATTATATGTCCCAAGAAATAGTTTTTACAAACAATGAAATTTAATTTTATTACAATACTATATATATTGAAAGACAATGAAAATTATAACTTGTTATCTTATATAGTATAATGAAAAATATGCAAAGCGTTATCACAATATAATATTTTCTTTGTTTTCAAAAGTTTCTCCCTAGAGAGCTCTTTATTGGCATTTTTGAATTGCATAAAACTATTGTCGAAAATATTTACATCGAATTGAACGTCCCCAAAAATATTAATTTACTTCTTTTAATCAAATCAGTACTATTTTAATTATGCAACGATATGCAATGCCTATTCATTGCAATTATTATTTTGTCTAAACCAGGAATTATTAGCCAAAGATCCATGCTGAATTCACGAATCCTAATAGATATGTGAACTATTTTCAAGAGTCATGTGGGATTCAGATGTGATATATTCAATAATTTAAAAAATTATTAGTACTAAAAAATTACATAAAAAGGCATTAAGAAAATATTATTGTTGATTCATGATAATGTAGATATCTATTTATTTGCTATATTTTGAATCGCATAACTGAAGGTCTGTTGTGAAAAAGTGTTTCTATAGAGAGGGATATATTAACTAAGACTAAACGTTACGTGGAATGAAAACAATCAAAAACAATTAATCTAAAAAGAATTTTATTATTAATGAATTTCAGTTTTAATATACATCAAATATTATTATTAGGATATCTTTTAAAATATTTATTTGTTGGTCGTGAATAACGTAAATTCATATCACTGGCCGGATTGGCCGCGTGGAAACGCTTCGGCTTTCCATTCTGGAGGACCCTGGTTCGAGTCTCGTGTCCTCCAGAAAATATTTATCATGGGATCCGGGCCCGGCTCGTCGATTCCCGTCCTCCACAATCCGGCTAACCCCTCCCTAGGGATGGGCACTCTGTGAAAGGACTTGTTTCGTCCCCCCACTTAGTACTCTTACTGAGTGGAAAGTGGTGTCATCTGATGGAAAAAAAAACTCCTATAACTTTCAGTCCAAAGAATTTAAAGAGAAAATGGGCGACATGAACAGAACCGTATTCTGAAATTTTTCATAAGGGATCTTGTCTCATTTATCGATTCCATTCCTTGTCTTCCATTTAACACCTTCAACAGAATTAAGCAAATCATGGTTGGAAATAGAATTACCAAATCGTTTTTTTTTTTCTAATATTTAAGTTACCTTTCGTCCTATTTGACACTAAGAAACGGGACATTCCAATGTATTCCAGATCACCCATGTATAATAGATTCAGCTGTTAATTGAAGGAATAACCACATACTTTTATAACATCTAATTAAACAAAGCAACATAAAAATTATGTAAGAAAAATTATTATTCTCTTTTGGCCTTTCCAAATAATAGTTCCGATCGATAGAAATTACAAAACAAAATTATCATAGAACTATATATGTAAGTATCTAATTTTTTTAATCAGTTATTTTTGCTTAAAATTCTTTATCGATTTGTAATAATTTTATATCGATTGACTTATTCTAAAATTACACCAGTAAAGAAAATTCCTTTAGTTTTCGTATTATGATCCAGACTATATACAGGGTGAGTCAAATAAAATGATCAGTGCGTTTTTCTCGTAAACGGTTAGAGATTGGAAAACGATACTTGGTCAAAGTTTAGATCCCATAGGAGCGTATCTTATGATGACCTTAGATGACCTTTAGTGACCTTGGTTTTCGGGATACAGACCAAACATGCATTTTTTTCAATGGGAAGGGCCACTTTTGAGATGCCCTATAGCTAGTACTCGGCAAATTGAACATCTTTTGTCTCTTGGTAATTTTTCGAAAACTTAACCGTTTCCGAGTAATTAATCAATTTCTCACCGTGACGGAACAATTCATGGATGACTAAAACCACTGAGAAGTTAATGAATTAATGACTTGCATAATGTTTCGATAAATGTTTTCCATCATTTTAACCTATTAGAATTTCCTCTAGGTGGCTTGTTCTGCTTGCAAGTACCAGTAGGTATCTTTAGTGCATTGGTAACTGTACAAATTCGTTCCCATCAGTAGTCAGTATCAGTCCAGCAGAAGCATTTGAACAATGTTGTACTCCAAAGAAGAAGCCTTTGATATGCTAATGATTTACGGTGAGTGTCATCAAAATGCTACTCGAGTAGGTAACTTGTACGCTCGGAGCTTCCCCAACCGGCGACATTTTCAAAGAGGAGTTTTCACACTTTTGACGAACCGAATAAAAACCACTGGAAGCGTTATCGCGCAGCGAAGACCGAGCACAGCTGAAGTGGATGATGTAACAGTTGATGTATTGGCTTCTGTTGCAGCAAATCCACATGTCTCCACCCGGTCAATTGCCCGCAATAGAGGTGTCAGCCAATCGATGGTATCTCGGATACTTCAGAAACAGAAGTTCCATCCATACCATATCTCGCTTCTC
>WUQG02015244.1:0-11682 GCA_011317285.2 Androctonus mauritanicus | reverse complement strand
TTTTTTCAAATAGCGCTTGTTTCGAGATATCTGTACAATGTGTTACAAAGCCCAAGGGAGGGGTTTAAACCCGGAAAGCCCCCCTTGCGTACGCCACTGCATACAACACAGATTTTTATAAGATAACTTGCAAGACTTTTAAGAAACGTTATTAAGTTGTATAATAATAAGTTATTAAGTTCTTCACAAGTATAATAATATCAGTAAATACTATTTATGATCTGAAAAGTACTCTTACTAAGCTTTATTCAATCGCATGAAAGGTATTACTGGACTGTATATGATCTCAATGAACATGATATTTGCTAAGCTGTTAATGATCATATTAATTACCACTCAACTGTGTTGAATCATACCAAATGTGCACAGTTGTGTATCTAAGCGGTATCCGATAACAAGTTGTTTGTGATTTAACGTTTTAATATTTTGATGGTCACCGTTGAATATTTAAATAGCGTAACACGCCATGCTGCCAACACTTTGGTCGTTCAATTTAGAAAATCTGTCCTTAACATGTCACACGTGCGTGTAACCGTAATTGCATTAGCGATTATCTCGCTAAAACAAACTGGACAAAAGTTAAGCTCTCGCCGTATTAATAATCCAATTTTCAAAGTAGAAATAAAAAAAGACAACAATCTGTAGATAAATCATTAACAGACCCGAACTCTAACTGATAGTACACAAAAGGGGTGGACTTAATGCACCCGAGTACTGCATCCACTCTATTTATCCAATCGGAATGACACATTAATTTCCAACAAACATGTCCTTCTATCAATATATAGCGATGGGTGCATGAATAATTCAAAGAGAACTACAATAGAATCACCGAGGGATGCCAAGCATCACAGAATACTGTATTTTGTGTCCTTTACCAGATCCCTAGGGATGTTGCGCCATTTCTTTCATTTCTACCAATCAAATCTGTGGAAATGATATCGCCGCACCTATCAAACTATTTATTCATCGCATGATCGATATATTTAACGTGTGATGAGTGTGTGAAGTTCAAAATTCTTCCATCAAACAAACTTTTCTTACGTTATAACACACATGAAATTGCCAACATCAAACAGAATTTAAAATCAGAATAAATACTTTCAATTTTCCTGTTAATCAAACTTATCAAACAGAAAATTTACTTAGAAAATTTCTTTCTAGACTACTACTTTTTACCTATTAACTTCTGAAATTTTTAAAGCAAAAATAATCTTCCAAATCCCTATAAATTATGAAAAAAAAAATATTTGAAATATTCACACGAGATTACAAAATTTATAAAAAGATTCTGAAAAAATATATTGAATTTTCGGTTTTAAAAATGTAGAAAGCTTCCAGAAATCGGAAGCGTCGAAATGACTAAAAAATCTCTAAAATTAGAAATTATTTACGATATAAATATTTTCATAGCCTCATAATTTAATTAGAAACGCTATAAATAGCATCATCTCTGTAAAGATTATCCATCTCTAAATAGGTTGTTTTTATTTTAAACTTTGATGAGATAACTAGCTGAGATCTGTTCTACGCGATTGCAACAGTTAAAAATATTACCTAACTTCTCGGGAAGTGGTACATTAAAAGTAATCTTGTGGTCTAACATTATAAAATCTCGTCACCCCTAAATATTTAAGAGTGGTAGAACTAGAAGAAGTTAACAAAATACTGGAAAAATGACATACTTACAGCAAGTTGTTCGCTAATGGTAGGATCTTCTTTCTTTTTTTCGTGGTCGTCGCGCCAGTTGCCACTTCTTCCCCTACTGGGCACACTAGTGGCACCACTGGAGTAGTTCATGTTGATGGTTCTGACTGTGTTACAACGAGCCCGACTGTCTCTGTTATGACGCACGACAGACCACGTGGTACCATACACATCGACTGCCGTTTCATCCAGTCACATCGCAGCTTCACTTTTGTTTTTGCTTCACCGTAAAACTTTCCTTTTCTAAACTTATACAATGTTCGAAATTTGCGATAGAAACGGCATTAAAACCCACCCCGCGAAAATCAATGACCGGTATCTTAATCGCTTCTTGATTATTGTTGTTACCGATGCGAGCGCGAAATACGAAAATTAAATATTAAATCTACCGGAAAGTATCACATTAAATTTGCATATTTAGGAGAGAGCGAGAGCGAGAGAAAATGGTTTTAGAAAGAAAATCGAAAACCGTTAGATACTTCCTTTTCTCTAATTCCGAACTAACTCATCTTCCGTTCGCATTAAGTTCGCGATTAATTGAGTTTGAAAGTAAACCTTCGCAACATCTCGTAACAAAAGTTGGCGCCGCAACGACGCCTTTCCTACGAAAAGTACTACCGCAGCAACAAATTTCGAAAACTAATAGATACATATTAATCTCCGAAAATGAATTCAGTTAGATGAATCAACTGATGGTAAAATCAATTAAATCTCAACATTATATTGCCGTAGTAGCATTTTTATTTATTTCTACAGCATGGCATGTTATTTATCGATTAATAACAACACCCACCAGCGTATAGAGAGAAAGAGGATATTTAAAGAGAATGAAATGACGTATATATAAAGCTGAAATCCAGTAAGAAAAAGAAAAATTAGCAACACGGTGAGTGTTATATGCACTTTAATGACGCGAATCTCATGTTTAAGATTAAAATTTTAACCAGAGGAAGAAAGGAAAATTAATTTTCTTTCGGTATTATTATTATCATTTCTTTTTTTTACTTTTTAGATCGGTAAATTAAATATTAGTTTCATAAGTATTTATCCTACGACTCACTTTAGTTTTTCCTAATAGAAGGGCATCCATTTCACTCTGACTGATTGATTTATCCTTTTGGATATCTTCTCCCATTCCTCGGAGAAAATTGCATTTTTCAATCTAAAATTCATGAAGAGAAAAACAAATTATATATATATATATAAGATTAATACATCATCTATTTAATATTTTAATTCTGAACTTATTTAAAAAAAAAAAAAAAACGGGAAAACTAAGGAGGGAAATTTTTTTCCCTTCTATCTATTGAATATCACCAAAAAATGGAAAAAATAATTTACCGAAAGTTTCCATCAAAAATTAAATATTTTGTCCCAAGGACATATCCAAAAAAACATAAATCGAATTAATCTTCAAGCGAAACACCTGCTTACTACAACTGACAGATTGACATCTTGCTGATTAAAAGAAAAAGAAAAGTAAGAAAACAGCAATATAAATATTAAAAAATAAAAATAAAAACAATTTTATGTGCAATATTTTAAAATTTCGATAGCGTTCGGTTAAGTAACCAATCGGATTAATCCGTTTCATAATTATTAACCAATCAGTTTAAAATTAAAACATGTGATCGTAAACTTACTAAAACTTTAAATGTAATTTATACTTTAAATAAAAATTTCGTTAATAAATAATTTACAACAATACGAAAGGAAAAATTTATTAATTATTTATTAAACTATTTATTAATATATCTAATAATATAAATTATAAATAATTTGTGCTTCTTTTGAAAATTGTTCTTAGATGGCGCAATGCGTTAGGGAATTAAAAAAGAGGTGTGATAACATGGCTAGTGACATCTGTCGCTAATTACAATAACCAAATTCTAACTTACATATATATATATATTTTTTAATAGATAATTTATGTGAAAAATCGATAAATATTAACATATTTCGTAATTAAGCCGACATTTATTTATATTTTAATAAATTCAAGAATTCGTTTATTATCTGCGAGTAATACGCGAAGTAAATTATCAATATTGAACAATGAGTCTATAATCAAATTACGTAATGCAATTGAATGGCTTCTGTAAAGGTAATCTCTCTTAGAAGGACATGATTGACACGATAATCAGATTTAATGCCTTGAGAATTAATAACTAAATAACTGAATATATCAATTTGCATATGTTAAGAGTCGCCTTTGTAGATTCTCCTATAAAGTTCCGAACTGACACGCTTTAAAACCATTAATATTTTATGCCGTGCAATGAGCAGTATGTTATAAATTAAACTATGGGCATTTACGTGTATTATAATAAATAAACGATAAAATTTTAATAAGCTTACCATAGATGGCATTCGATATTTTTAGATTAATCGATAATAAATGATTAATATAAGCATAATAAATGTATATAACTATGCAATGGCGTAATGACTCTTTGTTTGTTGTAATTCTTAAACAAAGCATAATTTTAGCAAAATTATGAGAAGACTACATGATTAAAATCATTTATAAGTTATAGGAGTGGGCCTGCAAGCTATGCTTTTAGTTATTTACCATCATGAAGCTCCGGGTTCGATTCTCATTGAGAAAATTATTTTGGTTGGTTTTCCTGTTGCTATAATTCTACTTTAATGTTCAATAAGCGTTTATAATATTTAAAAATCGCTCGAACTTCTATCAGTTTAAGAATTGCTATCATAAACCGAAGCATCGATTCAAAAAATATTATAGAATTATTTGAAAAGTCATCAGTACGCTAAATTGCACTTAAAGCTTACTATCAAAACGTTCCGGGTTCGATTCTCATTGAGAAATCGATTATAATCGATTCTCCTGTTGCGCTAATGCTATTTTAATGCTCAATAAGCATGCACTTCATTTAAAAATCACTCGAGCTTCAATTAATTTAATAATACTATCATAACTGAAGTATTTATTCAAAAAATATCGAAGGATAATTTAAAAAAATCGCCAGTAGACTTAATTGTCTTTTTTGATGATAATGAGAGGAAATTTCATGAACATCTTCGTTATGGCTCTAACGAAGATTATAGCCATAAATCCGATATAGTTAAATAGTAAATTTAATCATTATTATAATTTTAATTAAATTACTTCTCCAAAGATAAAATATCAGTTTCTTCAATATTCATCACGGTAAATCTCGGATAATTAAGTACTTTAAAAAAAAATCATAATGATGCTTTCTTAAATGAGATTATTGACACCAAAGCTAGCCGCCATTTTAAATATTAAAGTTTATATATTCTTTAAATTAATAAATTTAAGCCGTATAATTTATATTAGTAAAGTATAAGAAAATCATTTTCATTATAATTTATACGTTTTTCTAATAACTAAAAAATTTCTTAAACAATTTTTTTAATAATATTAATAGATTTTCCTATGCTCCGATTGCTTTAATAAAGAGCGGCTATCAGTCTGGATTTTTAATAAACGCTAATCTTAAACAACTAAACCAAAAATAAAAATTTTTACGGCAGAACGTTGGTTATAACACTGGGGTAAAGAACTCGTGACCTTCAAGACACGTTATATTTATCGCATATTGTTCATATCATTGATGGGATGCATCATTATCGATATTCAATAATGTCCTTACGCACGTAGTTACTGTATATATAAATATATATAAACGATATTGTGACAAAGTGTAAAATTCATTATCATGCTAAACTATGACATACACGATCTAAGAAATCGCAAGATTTTTCGTTCGCATTCACCGTGTTAACAGTATTCGTAAACTGACTACATAGATTCTATGTGTAGTCGCGAATCATCATCATCATCATCATCACATCACTTACCTTAGCGACTTTGCACGGGAGTCAGTTTGTTGTCGTTTTACTGTCTTTCTGTCAAAAGACAGCATCTCACGTTCATACCCTTCACTCTCCATCACCATAGCAACAGTTGTCAGTAATACCTGACGCATGTGCAGGCCACGTGCTGTAGACAAAATGAAATTGTCTAAGTTCACAAGACGTCTTAATTAATTCACCAACTAAGATTATTGAAGTGCTTAGAATAAATTAGATTCATCTATCTAATTAAAGACATAAGAGAAATGGCACAGTGGCAACTTGACGAGCGATTACTACGGTAACGATTCCATTCGTTTTAAGGATATATCGTTGTTTTGATAATTAAATAAATATACGTCAATTAATATCTTACCTAAGTCGCGTACGACGTAGTAGAAAGTGGAATTTTTGTACGCAGATGATGATGTTTACAGAAGCTCCGTAATAGAAACTTTAAGCCGCTTTTCAGCCCAGATTATAAATCTCTTTCTCTCTCTTTCTATTATGCCATTCGAATACCCTTAAGGAGTTTTCTAGTTAGATATAAGTTAGCTTTAACGATCGATATCGCCGAATGTCTTTAATTAAATTGTGGTAATTTGTAAAAAATATGAACACTTTCATAATAAAAATTTTAATATAGTATTTAATTCAAAACATCGTCATATGTACAGACTAAGTAGGATAGCATATAGCTTATGCCATTGTCTTAGATGCTGTAGAATGAGTCTTCATGTGCTTGTTCAGATGATCGGATCTGGTAAAACGCTTGGTGCACTGTTTACACACGTAACGTTTGTCACCAGTGTGAGTCCTCATATGACGCTGCAACTCATCCGAACGAGTGAAATTCTTCTGACAGTGCAACCAATTACACACGAAAGGTCGTTCGCCTACATGCCAACGTAGATGAGCCTTTAGATGAGAAGTTTTTCCGTATACTTTTTCACAGTTTGGATAGTGGCATCGATGCTGCTTTCTTCCTTTACCGGCATTATTGTTGCTATCAGGATTCTGACAGTTGGGACACAGGCATCTTCTACAACGTCTAGTCGATATAACGGCTGGAGACACGTGAGGAGTTTGCATGGGAATGCTGCAATGGAAAGAATTTTGAGGAAGGAATCCCTGTCCCCAGCATTCGTTCGGTAGAGAAGGACTATAAGTGACAGGAATTAACGGAGTGAGTTCGGGTTGAGACGAAATACGATCTGCATTCGTGTCTGAACGAATATATGGTAAAGTAAACATTGGCGGTGGCCAAGATATGGGTAACAGTGCCTTCTCCGGATTCATAGGAGTAATTGTTTCCGTGTAGTAATTTCTCAAACTTGGAGACATCCTGTAAAAATTTAAATGTGTAATTAACAAACAATACGCTAATATTTCAAAATTATTATCATATAATACTTGTTGTTAGGGGGAAAATATTCTAAATAAAATCGATACTACAACAACTTATGCGAGAGTAATTTTAATCTTATAGATTTTGATTGGCCCATAACATTAAAATGACAATCATCATACATTTGACTGTAAATAATACGTGTTCTAAACAGAATTGATCATAAATTTTGTTAGTTACTATCTCGTTTCAAGTTATATATTCTTAAATTTATCTGTTTAACGGATCTTTTTTGGAAAGATAGCAGAAGGATTTAGATAAGAATTTTTCTGTTTTAGATAAGAAGATTCAAATTTTCGTTTCCAGGAAAATAAAATAGCATAAATATTATAAATATATAATAAAAGAAAATATTAATAAACTAAAAATTACCACCGATAACTATAATTACGACCGATTTTAATGAATTATTACCAGAAATCATCATTTCGCAGTGTTACTAATATACAAATTTTTACTCTATGAAAGTTTCCACGTCCAAATTAACTTGGAAAGTCAGGAATTACTTTACTTTATCTTAGCAAGGAGTGTCTTATTCGAGTTTGAAACCTTTTCCCATTATAAATTTCTAGTAGTATATAAAAACTATGTGCAACATAAAAATATTAATTTGCATATTTCGTTATTATTTTTGATATCATATATTTTGATTTTGTTTGAACAACAAAAAAACATATCTTATATATTTTTACGTGTTTAACTTATTTTCTATATTTTTTATACTGCACATCTTATATATATTAAAAATAATAATAAAAAATTAATTGTTATAACAGTAAAATGCACAAAACAATCGAAAGCAACATTAACAAGCCACAGAATACTATAGTTTTTACGATATTTTATTACTATTATTGTAACAATATTGTTGCAATTAATGTTGTTATTAATATATAACAATATGCAGCATATGCAACAATACGGTATTGTTACGTATACTGAACACGCATACAACAATCGCACAATTTCACTAATGTATTCAAGCTAATTAAACAGTACAATTCTTTACAGTATTTTTTTATTTGAATTGTTAATAAACGATCAAAATAAGTTTTAAAAAATAATTTTATATGCACATATCGATTAAAATTACTTAAAAATTTTACTTCAAATAAGTGTCGCTATCACTATGCTGTGCTGTCGTCCATTTTGACTGATTTATATAGCCTACTGTATTTAATGGATAAAATTTAATTTGTGAAATTGTAAGAAGCAAACATATAAAATTACTTACGCTTTTTTTTTTTTTAAAATAAAAATAAGTTTATACCACAATTAATTATTTTCATTTATTGTTGTTTTTTTAAAGAAAATTTATATATTTAAAAATTTTACATTTCCCTTATATAAACAGCGCAACGTAGTTAGAATAATTTTTATTATTAAAATTTTAATTTGATATTTTACTGATCTAATTTATATGCATATAACTCACAATATTTTCTTTCTTTGTTCGGGGTAAAAAAGAATAGAAAACATAGTAATGAGAGAACGTAATAACTTAATCGATCTGACATAATAAAGTGCATTATATTAAGAAGAAACCCGAAGATGTTTACCTTGTAGACGGTTATTACTACGTTATTTATATATAAAAAAAGCCGTTATTAACTATCCATTATTAAGATTAATTTGAACATAAGCCTATTCAATGATAGTACATTTTTAGTGGCAATTGTACTCCAGCTTCAATAGGTACTCGGTTATTCTCTTCGTGTCTCATCCCGAGTATGGTTTATAAAAATGTTGGTGTTAAATTGAGTAAGAGTAATGATGATTACCAAAAACAAGAAAAATACCAAATGCAAAAACATACCTTCCAGTCGAAAATCCAAATAGGAAGTCCACAGATGTTTGTGCTTCACCGTTTGTGCTACCCGCTGACCAATAAGGGCAATAGTGGTGAAACCTTTTGAGGTCGCCGCACCCCGTTTCTCTGAGTGGTACACTAACTTGTTACTAGAGCCTCGTGTATTGACAAACATAATGACTTAGATTATGGGGGAAAACTGCAGGGAACTAAGGAAGGAGAAATAATCACAGCCTGAGGTGTCGCCCCACGATTTATTCTCCCGACTAAATAATATTGCTAAAAGTTGTGTTCTTATACTTTTAATAGTTTGCAATGATTAAGTCGAGTTATAAAAATCGATCATTCTTTGTCTTCGCTGTCTTGTTTTCCTTCTGATGCGGTTTTACACGGAGGAAGGGGGCGGCTTTCACAGTTTAAAGATAGACCCCGAGACAGAAATATGACCCGGGTGACAAAGGTCAACCATGTGGATTTTCCGAAGGCTACAGTCACACCCTCAGACTATAATTATTGACTGGATAGCATCCAACTCGAATTAACTGCAGGTGTTCCGACTGCGGACTACTTCAAAGTTGCGAGTCCCCTTTTCCCTATCGAACGTGATCAGTAAGGCCTTCGGGCTGTTTTCCAATCTTTGTTCCCCTCTTAACGGTTTTTACGAATCTCTGCGGTTCGTTAAAAAGGAAAGAAAATACTAAACACGGGTTCGGTTCTCAATTGTTTTATTTAAACCAGACTCTGAGATCAAAAGAAGATTTATTGCCACTCTAAAATGACATTTTTTAAGGCAAAAATTCGAATTAAAAATTCTTCGAATTATTATAATGCCACGCTTTCCGAAGAAACAAATAAACCTGGCATCAGTTCAAACTGCTCTAAAATTCTATCCTTGGTCGAAATTTCTCCATTTTTCTTATTTTCTCCATCACTGTAATAAATAAAACATATATATTTAATGCCGAAACTTTATAATAAATTATATATATAAATTTAATGAAATAAGTAAACCTAAAACAATTAGCTAGCATTAAATTAATCTACTCATCTCCTTCAGAAATTAAATGAGAAAGTAATTACTGATTACTTAATTTAATGGTTTATCCTGCTTGAGGGTATTTGGGTGTCTTACAGAAGTTCTAAGAACCATTTTAACTCACCTGCATTTATTAACAGGTGAATTACTATCATTTCCCTCTTCATTTATAGTAATTTCACTTTTTTCATCACTTCCTTTATCATCCGATTGGCTCATGACTTTTAAATCTAATGCCGGATCACTGAAAACAATTATGCACATGAATTATTTATTTAGACTACTGATTATTTTTTTTTAAATTGAAATTTTACGTCATGAATTATCTTGAGAAAATTTATGAGGGCATTTTAATTTAAGAATTATTTTATGGTGTTGCATTTTTAATGGACCAGTAATTTATTCAACATCAGAATATCGGAGCTCTGGAAAATGGATGTAAACACAAATTTTTTTTTGTTTTTTTCGAATAAATTTTGTAATAATGTTTAGAAACTCATTCGAAAAGTTTTATGGGAATAAATATGTTTAAGAAGATACCTGTCGAAGTTTTCGTGGCGAATACGAAAAACATCGAGACGAAAACAAAGAAAAGTGAGTTAAGAAAAAATAATAATTAAGACAAATTCTGTTCTATATATTTTGAAATTTGAATTAATTTTGCGCAGAATATAATTTAATGAGAAGAAGAAAAAAAAAAAGATACTAAAATCTGATGCTAACGAACTTAATTTGTAACAATAAAATACCACAATGCTGTATTCCCTTCAGTTTTTATTAATTTTGTTGATACTGAATATCGACGAAGTTCAGAGATTATAAATGTTTTTAGTTACCAGAAATTTTTAAAGAAAATGATAAAATTATGCAAAAAAAAAAAATTCTTTAAGAATCGTAATCTGGCAACACGATAGATTCCATTTGAATTTTTTGTGCATGCGTGTTTAATGCATGCATTTTAAATTTATTTACGGCATTATCGAAATTTTACAATATTAGTCGACATAACCTGGAGTAAAACCAAAGTACAATTCAATCCTGGAGTAAAATCGAATTAAAATACCATAAATACTATAATGTATAATAAATAGACTTTAGATATTGTCATTGGTCAATATGCAGTTATCATTTGTTTGGATCAGTTTTGAGGTTTTACACATCTTTATCTATTCAATATTGTTCAAATAATTGTTGTTGGTTTGATAACAACTGTTAACTGATTATAATAAACAACAATAGTTTTCATCTTCAGGCAATCCTATGTAGCTTGCTGCCCACTCCCAAAAATTCTGTTTATTTGATTTTATCCAAGGCTCAAGTTATGTTGGGACCGAATATATTAAACTAAATGTTATTTTTTAAAGTGATATCTGAGGTTGAACTATTAATTAATGTAAAGATATAAAAAAAATCTATATTTCACCAATGCAAAATGATAGAAAAATATCTCTACAGGAATGGAAATAAAACTAAGATGAGCATAAAAATTTAATGTAACTCTGTTCGATTCGCAAACTCTACTCTCTTCGCAAATTCATGGATCTCTCAAGAATTAAGAAATATTTCTCTGTTGAACATAAAAACAATGTATAAAAACTTGTAGAGTTAATAGAAAAATTTAAAAAAAAATTAACACTAAAGAATAAATAAAAATAAAAATTATTTTTAAAATTTCTGAGATTAAATACTAAGCAGTTCTTTATCAGATAAAAAATTAATTCTCATCATATATACTATTAGTCAAACGTGGCTGGCTGCTGTCTGGATGTCCCTTTTTCAGTTGACTTACTGTACCGATTTCTATAAATAGGATATCTTTAGAAAGGTCTAATTTTTGCATGTCTGCGACAGCCAAAATTATTTGTTGTTATTAACAAT
>WUQG02015233.1:0-11682 GCA_011317285.2 Androctonus mauritanicus | reverse complement strand
TTTTTGTAGCAGCTGATGATGGCTAGCAAGCCGAAAGTACTACTGTTAATAAAGGAATTATAATCGCTTATGACTTGGTCTGCTCCGATGTGCTGATGAACAGAAGTTTAATCTATAGAATTACAATATAGAGCAGTAAAAATTTAGTGTTTAAACATTATAAGTAATATTAGTATTATTTCTATTTTTTAATGTAAGTTAAATTTTTAAAACTATCAAGGTAATTATGTGAAGGATAGGCAAAACGGCATTATCTAACATTAAAATTGAGATAACAAAATCACAAAATCTAAAAACATCTCTTCTTATACAAAAGAAGCTATAATCTTTGCTGGTTTTTTTTCTAACTGGGCAAAAAATAACTTTTTTATCAATAGAATAACAATACACTTCATGGACTAAAATAGATTGGACAGAAATGAATGATAGGAAATTACTTCAAACTTGCTACATTCATTTACATGGCACAAATTATTTATGTTAATATTTTGCTATTTTTTTTTATCTAATTAGCAGTGATAATAAAAAAAAATGATTGATTAAACAAACAATCAATATTATCTGTTTTAACAGAATTAGAAAAAAAATTTGTCCCTATCTATGATTTTTTTTAATTTTAAGTACTATTTAATTTATTATACAGAAAATTCATTTTTACTTGAATTTCAAAGAATTGAATTTATTATGATATATAAATACCTTGCCAATAATAGCAGTTGAACTATTCCAAAAACAAATTTTATTTTTGTTGGTATTTTCATCTGAGAATGTACATCCTAAGCTTATACAGGTATCTATCATATAGTAAAAATGTTAAATGTCAATATCACATAAAGATTTGGATTACTCATTCTTTGACATCTAAAGCCAATCAGCTCATGATTTTTAGCTATGAACAATAAAACACAGTACAATCGGTTATTCTAGACAATATTATAAATGATAAAACTATCAAATAGCAAAAATCATCCTATTGACAAATAAAAGATCATCATATTTCTCTCAGAATTATCCTATATCAGTATACTGATAAGAAAGAGATGGAAACTGTCTTTATAGTAGATTAGAACAATAAATTTCCCAAAAACCATTGGAAAAGTATTAGAAACTGCTTTCATGAAATTGAGGGATGTGGCAGTAGTTAGATTTTTTTTTGGATCTCAGAATATAAATAATTGTCAAAGAATCATGAAATGATTATGTATCCATTAAAATACAACAGAAAAACAATAATCAGTAAAAAAGGATATTTATCAAAATATACTTTTTGACTGAATTCAAAAAGTAAAAATTTTTGTAATTTGAGATAATAAAGTACACAGTTTATTAATCATTGCAAATAAAAAAATTGTTAATTTTTTGATTTATAGTTTATTTTGTTCCCTGAGAAGATATAAATCAAGCTGTACTGAAAAAATAACTACCTATATTTCCAATCAACTTTTATAACTATATAAATAGTGTTCAGGAAATAATTTAATCATCAAATTTCTGTTCTATCTGGATTTCTGGATCATACAAAAACTGGATGATCCAGAAAGCAAAGTATTTAGAATTGTTACTATTTAGAAATTTTCATCATCTAGTTATTTCTATATTATTCAATAACAGAATGAAATGAATGAAAAGCATGATTTAAATGCAAATTTTAATTGGAAAATGTTACCTAGTAGTTATAGCTTAGAATTTATGGGAAAAAAATTATTTTCTAATAAAAGACACTTTAGAATTCACAGATATTATGTCAGTGATTATTTTTTTCTTAATGTCAATTAACAAATGCTAATAATGTTCATTTCAAATATGGTCAAATTGATCCCTAATGCTCTTTAAAAAAAGTGAAGTTTGTCTTGGATCTTGAAAACAAATGGTGATATAAAATTGAAAAATTTATGGATAGCAAAATGTAAAAATTCCTAATATCATGCTAAATTTCAAAGAATTCTGATAAACCATTTTCAAGATATTTAGCTATTTCCATACATTTTAGCCACCGTGTATTTTCTTTCACATGCAAATTTTAACTATGGCAAAATTTTATCATCATATTGGAAAATGCTAAAGCTAACCAATGTAATCCTTTAAATAAGTAAATTATTTTGTACCAATTAATTTTAATAAAATTATTATTATTATAATGAAACTTATAATTAATGTATTTTTAATAGACGGTATTTACTTATTGAATTCTAGCTTTTAGAAAATTAGATTAATTTTTGCAAATAATTTTTCAGAATCAGCAATTTCAAGAATTACAAATAAATTTACAATAAATATTGAAGAAAATTTTATAATTTTCAGATAATAAATTAAGCAAAGTGATTTATATGATTACTATCATAAGAGATTTAAATTCAAAAATCATTTGGCACTCAGTGTCTTAGAAATTCAAAATCAGATGGCAAGAAATAGGCTAAATAGTCAAATCATCATAAATGACTATATTATATAATATATATAATTGTATTTATATTAAAGTTTTTGGAATATTTTACTATCATTAGATAAAATACAGTTCTTTCTGGTACCCAAAGTTTTCAATTGGTATCCAAGAACCAATTGAAAACTTTTATGTTGAAATCAGTGGGAAATGAGTTTTCAGTTTATAGATTTTTGCATAACAAGATCCATTACCTTCTAAATCAAAAGAAATCTGTATAAATTTTGGATTTTAAAAAGTTTTCATTGATTATAATGATTATATTCATTTACAAAATTTAAAAAGTTTAGGATGCTACTCATTAGTTTTCCCTTTCTATGCTGCATATTGTATATATTACATAAAACGACATTATAAATAACTTTAGTATATATACTATATACTAATGTTATATAGAAAATTCAATGCAATTTTATAATTAATTTTTTTTTACTTCAGAAATTTGTATTTTTAACTTTTCTACTATAAAAATAATGTATTTATTAAAAATATTCATTAACTGAATATTTTTAAATCAGGAATAAATTTATCAATGTTTCTTTTCATTACTTTGTTTTTTTACAATTGCTCAAAATAGCAGAAGTTAAAATCTTTTATAACATGTCCATTTTTACCATTTAAACTGAAAATGTATTGTACATGTGCATTTTCATTTTATATGGTGAAAATGGATGTTATACAATATTGCATAGTAAAACAAACAATGGAAGAATATCTTATTTAAGAACAGCTAATTCTACCCTCTAGAAATTTCTCATAGAATTTTTTAAAGAAAATCAAGGATAAAAATATAGATTGCACTTTTTGTTTAATCCTCTGAATTAAATGTCCAATTAAAGAATGAAAGATTTTACAGAAGATTGGAAGTTCCACCGTTTTATAACATTCTGATGAATCATTCTGAGATTTTTAAAAAATATATAATTTAAAAATGTATTTGATATTTATAAAAACATTTTTTATTATTTAAACAATATATTGCAAGAACATGAAATTGATGATTCATAGAAAATACAATGATACTGTTGTTAAGACATTTTGACAGATAAAATCATAGCTACCTTTAGTATTTTCAATTGAGACATACAAAAATTACATAAATTTTGCAAAGAAGATATAAGAATTTCCCCAGTGAGCAAAACTAAAAATTTGAGGTTCTTTAAGAACTTACAGAAATTCCTTTAATCAAAGAAAAGCTTACATGAATCTCTTTTTGTATTTATAATTAAATTTAATACTTTACAAATAATTTTTTATTTTATTTAAATATAAAAAAAAGAAAAATTATGCAAATAAATCCTCTTTTAAATAATAACCTATATTATTAAAATACCTCTGAGAATAAGCTGTTTCCAGTTTGATATTAGTGTTTATGGATAAAGTAATAAAGATTAATGTAATTAACTATATATATATATATATATGGTATTTGTATGTATCCATGGTAATTACTTATTTATCTAAGATATTTTATTGTATCTTACCTGAGATGTCAGGTAACATATTTTTCTTTCCATATCAGGAGTTAATCTTGACTGAAGAAATCGCCTAGATGTTCGAGATTGTAATAATTGCAAAACACCTAAAAATATAAAATTTTTAAAATTCATTCTAATTTTGTTATCAGATATTCAAATTTTATTATTATAAATCATTTTATGCAAAAAAATTTTTTTATTTAATAAAAAAGAATAAAATAAATTTATAATATAAAACAAAATACTTCACTGCTTTTAAAGTTTTCTGTTACTAACACATCCATGTATAAAAACAGAAGCCTTTAGCAGATTAAAATTAATTGAACACAAATAAATTACAATTCAATAACATTTTCAGTTTATTTAGTCTTAAATTAATAGAACATGAATTAAACATAAATAAAAACAAGAATATATGCAAATCAGAACAAAAATAAAATTTTTATATTTTAAATTTATACTTTGTGGAACTATACATGGGTCTTATATTAAATCTGTCATAAATGGCCATATATTTAAAGTTTGGCATACAAATATATAAAATATATTTATATGTCTTGATATTAGGACAACTTGAAATGTAATGAAATACAAGAATTATACAGAGCACTATGGCAGGAAAACACAAATAAGAAACAAAATGAAATTTCTTATTTTGTGTTTTCCTGCCATAGTGCTCTGTATAATTCTTGTATTAATTTCTGGCAGTGTACAGTTTCTGTTTCTGAGCATGTTAATTGCATTTTTTGACATCAAGGGGGTTATTCACCAGGAATTTGTACCAGCTAACACAATGGTAAACTCTGACTTTTAGTGTGAAGTTTTGAGGTGCTTAAGAGAAGATGTGCAATGAAAAAGGCTGGAACTTTGGTGCAACTGCAATTGGCTCCTTCATCATGACAATGCACCTGCCCACACATTGCTTAAAACCAGGCATTTTTGACAAACAATAATATGGTTATCGTTCCCCATCCTCCCAACTCACCTGATCTTGCTCCCTGCAGTTTCTATTTCTTCCCCAAATTGAAATTGAAGCTGAAAGGATGACGTTTTGAGACGGTTTTGGACATTCAAAGAGAATCACAGACAGTACTCAACAGCCTACGAGAAAAAGACTTCAGCAATACATTTGGAGCATGGAAAAGCAACTGGGAATGTTGTATAAGTTCCCAAGGAAATTACTTTGAAGGAAATGGCAGCCAAAAATAAGAACTGTAAGCCAATTTTTTTTCACCCAGTCCGGGAACTTTCCAATAGCACCTCATAGTATAATCTCAAAGAAATATTTCTATTAGCAATCATTGCTATAAAGAGTTTCACACATACTTCTGTTACATTGCCTGCACAGAAAAAGTTGCAAAATTACTATCCAGAGCATTTGTCAAAACTCAAGCTGAAGTCAGTCTGATAATTCCTGCCTGCTGAAAGGAAAAAAGAAAAAGATCAGGAATAAAAAATTAATTATATTATTCAGGTACAATATTTTAAAAAATTTATACTATTTATTATTTAAGATTTATACTTTATATATTTAATTTATAAATATAATCCAAACTGTCAAATCAATTTATTGAATAATTTTAACTGAAATTTTAATAATTGGAAATATTTTTTGGTAAAGCTAAGGCTCATTCCCATTTATGTGGTAATGATACATTATAGACAATGGCAACCAATAGCAAGTTCGAATGTGAATGATGATGTGACTTCTGTATTGCTGTCACTTGAGATGGTTCAGTTTTATCTTTTTGCATTGCATTAAAAATAGATCACATGTGTAAAATAGCCAATTGCAAAAAGTTCTGGTTTCAAATAATGGTGGCTGAAGAAATGAATGGTATGTCTATAGAAGAACAGTTAATGTGCAAAATACAGAAATATCCATGTTTGCATAATCTAAAAGATACTCATTATAAAGATTTAAATCAAAGGCAAAATGCACTGCAAAGTGATGTTTGAGATTAAGAGGATTTTGTAACTAGATAAAGCGATAATGTGTAAATGAGAATGATCTTGTTTTAAAATGCTTTATCAACACTGCTGCAAGACATCATTACTGTATAAATAAGAACAAGCATTTTGCATCAGCTCGTTATTAATGAATTTACTAATGATTAAATCAAATAGTGGCGCCATCTATAAAATAATGATTAAATTAGAATTTTTAATTTATCTGAAGAAAAATCTGCCTCAGCTGAGGATCGAACTGGAGATCTCTGGGTTACTTTCTCAATGTCCTAATTACTAGACTACCAAAACCACCTGACAAATTGATTCTTCAACTATTAATATAGTAAATTTAGAATTACTTTGAATTACTTTAATGTTTCTATCAGGAGAGTTCAATTCTCTTGGACTCTGCTGATAGAAACATTCCTGACTGAGCTTTCCAATTACAGGCCCTCAATGGTATTAGTTAGACAACACTTTGGCTGGCATAGTTGTCTTAACATAGACAAATAAACCAAATCAGTAGAGTCCAATGCTTACAAATATCCCATCTTGGTTCAGTTCTATTAATGGCCTGCCTAACTTTTGGTTTTCCTTTTGTATATTTGCAACTTTCATCCACCTTAGTTTTCAATGGTTCTTCAATAATCTTTGTAAAGATTATTGACGAACCATTGAAAGGTTTGCATCTTGCCAGTAAATGTCAGTGTCAAATTGTAAGGCCCTTTATACTGAAGCTGTATTTTCTAAATTTTTATTAATATCATTCATGTGCTATTTAATTTGTGTATTCAAAGATTTTGATGTTTATTCAATATAAATTTTGTTTTTCTCTGTATCTTTATTCCTAAGGGGAATTTCACACATCACTGAAGCCATATCTCTATCAAGTTCTTCCATTTCACTCTTATCAGTTCTCATGATGCTAAATAAATATATTTCTATGGTTATATATCAATTTTAACGTTTTCCAATTTTTTCTTAAATTTTAACATAGACAGATTTATATTGATAATGTATGGCAACATTTTATCTTCAAAGGGATTTTCGTTGTTTTTAGTATTATCCAATTTTTTCTTCATATAAATTTTTCTCCACAAATTTCAAATAGTTTTTCTCTTGTAACCATGTGCTTCTGCTTGAACACACATTCATTCCTATTCCTCCTATCTAGGTTGTTGTGAACTGCAATATGTAATGACCTTTTGAAAGAGTGATTTGAATGCACTCATCTTATAATGCTATGGCTTTTTGAATTCCTTTTAATAAGTAATGGCAGGTATGTGTCTTTACAATAGATGTTAGTCTCATAATCTTTAAATCTAAATTATCTTAAAATCGCTTTTCTTTTTGCTTTTTTTAGGAATAACTCTAAGGATTGATCCAATAAAAGATTTTCTAAATTCAGCTCCAAGGTGATGTTCTCTCTAATAATAAGAATATCATCTATGTACCTTCTATTTAAATTAACATTTTCTTTAATAAGAAGCAATGTTTGAATTTCTTTTTTCTGACAATAAGTTCTGCTAATATCCAGCTAGAGGGCTTCCAATTCCTTTAGTTTGCATATAAAAATTCTCTTATAACTTGAAATAGGATCTGTGCAATAGCAAAAAACAGAGTACCTCAAAAGACTTGGTTTGATTTCATCATCAAGGAGATGAGCCAAAAGAAATCTATGCAATTTGATGTATACCAATTCTAAATACTATGTTTGAGTACAGCAACTGAAAGTCACATACTTCCAAAATCTCTTTGGATAGAGGACCAACTTCATATAAAATTTCTAACAGCTGTTTTGAGGAGGAAAATGATCAATCATAGCCAGACAAATACTTTGCTCACCATTTCACTAATCTTTTCTCAATAATAGTCATTAGTGAAAAATTTGAAAATTTAGAAATTTGATGTATTTAATCATTAAAAATGCATTAAAAATTCACCAAATAAGAAAAAGTATTTATTTGATAGATGATATAATATAATAGAAATATTTGAATAATTTCAGATCTTTTTAAAATTACTAAATTAAAATTTTTGTAATTTATAAAGAAAACTTAATTTAAAAATTATTTTCAATATAAGATAATTGTTATTTTTTGATTGTTCCTATCATAGAGGTGATAGGAACAAACAAAAGACAAAACAAAAAATCAAGTAGAAACATATTAAATCATATAGAAACAAAGTAATCATCTTGATATATAATAAATATACTTCATATAAAGTAAAATATAAATATTTTATATTAGTAAATGTAACAATATGAAAAAAGAATTGCTAATATCCTAAGAAGTTGGATTAGAAATCTCCTATCATATCTGTGATGATTTCTCATAATATAAAAAAAATGAAAATTTAAAATTTAATTAAAAATGATTAAATACTTATAAATTTTTAATGAATCAATTTACTTTAAGCTGTTAGTTATGTACTTTACATAATAAATGATAATTTTAAAACAATTTAATATAAAAAATATTTTGAGACTACAAATCATAATTTTGAAAATTATGATTTGTAGTCACAATATATTTTTATATTTCAAAAAGAATTATCACAAATTTCCAATGTTCACATATCTTTTTTTATAACTATATTGACCAAATGTTTCTGAATGATTTAAATTAATATAATATTCATAAATTTTTAGGTAACTTGTTTACTATATAACTAACTTTCAAATGATTTTAAATGTAAAATTTTATGTAAATAGTTTATAAATCAAAATTGTTAATTTTTGATACAAAAAAGAGAAAGAAAGAACATTCCAATTATTTTATTTGATTTTTTTTTTTTTGTGAATTGAAAATGTTATATGTAGAACAAAGTTTGTAAAAATTTTATCTATTTGTGTAATTATTATATATTTTTATCTGATTATTCAGTGTAAATATATTATGAATTAAATGTTTTTTCTCAATAAATATTAATATAAAAGTGTTAAACGATTTAATTATATCTACATATAAGCTATAAACAAGGTATTTGTGAAACTGAATTTACTAAAGATGGCTTATAAATACAATAAGTTATGAGTTAAAGTAAAAGTTATGAGTTAATTATTCCTGGAGTTTGTTTGTAAAGTAATAAATCATAAACCAAGACTCAATTTATCATAGACAGTGTGTTAAAATAAGGTATTCTGTTCTCAGCAATGCAATTTAACCACAATAAAATTAATAATGGCTAACAAAATCAATAATTTATGATTATACAATGATTTATTTATCTAAAGAAATGAATATACAGCCTTTAAAATCAAGCAAATTATAATAATTAAGAAATTATTTGTTATATAAATGTCCAAGAATTTTTATTTTTCATTATTATTGACAGATAAGTAGATGAGCTTTAATGCAGATGAACTACTATACTAGTTACAATCCAGGAATGGAAATTATTTACATAATAACCAGAGGGCATATTACTACTACTTTTTAGCTGCCATTTTGATTATTCCAATTTCATAATAGACGATGGAATTTTTCCTACAAACCCAGTCATACTTTATTGTATAGTTATGCAAATGATTTAAAATGCTTTTTTTATGAATGTTTAGCATCAATTTGTTGCAATTAATATTCAGATTTTTGATTTTTTTGATACTTCATGTTTGAAAAAACTCACAAAGCTGGAAACTTGTTAAATAGAAACTCTTAAACCAAGAGCTATCTGTATTATAAGCAATTGTTTATATTGTTTGGCTATTTATTATGAATAAATTTGCTTATTAATTTTATAAGTATATAAAAAAAATAGTCAATAACCTCTAATGGAAACTAATTAAAATTTTTTCTGTAAGTCATGATGAATATAAAATTAATCTTAATATTTAAAATGACTTTTCAATAATGTTTGAGTTTTTCTCATCATTACAATTATACAACATATTTAAATTATTTTAATTTATGATGGTGATAAAATTTCTAATTTGTAAAATCTAGACACTCATTTCTATAAACCATATAAATTCTGTCATAATAATTTTTGCTTTTTCAAATTTGCAAAATAATATACAAATTATTATATTAAACTGTTTTCATTGTTTTATCATATAGTTGCAAAATTAATTCTGCAATTAAGTTTTAAAGTACAAAATGAAACCATAAAAAAAATGATGCATATTATAACTATATTTGTGAAATTATATTGTTTTTATTCATGATTTAAAGAATATGGATAAAAATATTGAGGATAACTACACCATTACATATTTGTTCATTAAAGTTGGACTTTCAGTTTCTTGAATATTTATTTTTTTTTCATTATCAAATTTGTACAGAATAAATTAGCCAAAAAATAAGCACTATTCTGGTAGGAAGTTATTATTCATTTAACATATAATGTTAATGAATGTTTATGATGACATTTTGGCTTGACTAAGCCATCCTCAGTCCTAATCCAAACATATTTATAAATAAAGTTACTGTAGAATGCAAGTTATTCTACTTTCTATAATTTTTGAATTTAAATATATTTACAAAGCATATTTTTTTCATTAATTATTTTATATAAATATGAAAAGTTATCTAAATATATTTTTATTTTTATTATATTTGGTTAAGCACTGTTAATGTACAGTTTTTAACTTATTTCATTTTTATTTTTTTTTTGTTTTTTATGCATCATATCCATGAATACAGTATGTGCCCAAAATATATAGTACTGAAATAAAAAGAACAACAATATTACTTTGTTGCCATCTGTTAATTTATTTCTCCTGAAAGAAACTAACATTCACACTATAAGTAATGTTCATTTACCATGGTATGCATAATGTAAGCATTTGAAGTATCCATTGCCTCACTGTAGACAGTGTTTAATCTTCATGCAGATTTTCAAACATGTCCCAGAACAGAGGTTGTTGTAGATTCCTGAAAAAAGGAGACAATTTACTTGCATAATGCACAAAGTTCTTGGCAGATCTTCACAATTGAATATATTTTCCTTTAACATTCTCCATAAATAGGCATCAGGTGGTGTAAGATCAGGGGAATGGGAAGTCAATACCATGTGAAATGATTCATCCTGGAATTTTTTCTTGCAGAATGGTTAGAGATTCTCAAGCTGTATGGTGGTTGCCCCATCCTATTGATATCATTGTCTAGTCATGTGAAGGCTCTTTGCACAACAGAACCTTCTCAAATCCTGAAGAAATGGTCCACTTGCCATATCCCTGTAGCAGTCTTGAGTGATGTAAGAATATTACCTTCCTCATCCTCAATGAAATACCATTTACTGAGATCAAGCTGAGACAGCACACCATATTGTCACAGATGTAGTGGTTTCTGGATATCTGACATCTAACATCTGATTGCTCAAAACCAAGGAAGCGAGATGCTTAGTGATTGATGAGCCCTTCAAGTGAATGTGACTTTCATCAGAGAACCACACATTCCTCAAGAAATCTGGATCCTTGTATACCATTGCCAAAAACCAAAACTAAAATTTTATCTAATAAATTGTCTAGTAAAACTGGCAAGTGGCACTGGAAAGAGCTTTCAGATGTGTCTTGTCTTTTAAATTTGTTTAATTACTTTATAAAGTATTATGAAACAGAGTTAATTTGTAGCAGAAGCTGAAGAAGGCACCAATTGCATTGAAAATGTTTCTAAAAATAAAGTGTTTGACTGCTAAAGAGTTTTATTATTATTATTATTATTATTATTATTATGCAGTTGTTTATCGTAAGAGCATGGAATAATTCCAGAGCATAAGTGCTATGTCGGACAACAGTCAAGACATAGCTACTTGAGATGTTTTAGTTGTGTTTTAACTAATTGTCTGTGTCTGTGCTGAGAAACTTTCTTA
>WUQG02015222.1:0-11683 GCA_011317285.2 Androctonus mauritanicus | reverse complement strand
ATTAAATTCTGAATCTTCATTATAGTCACATTTGAAGTGTAAGAGGTGGGATTTGGACCTTTCTAACTTTATCCAGCACATTTTAAGCTAATTTACTGGAAGCTTTCCAACGGTTTCTTACATTGGAATACGGAGTTAATCAAAGTGGCTTCCGAAATATATTATTTATTATTCAATAGCCAAAAAAATTTTGTCGTTTAGTGGTGTTAATCTTTATTATTTGGGAAAATTAATCATAAATATACAAAGTTATGATTGAACCAAGTGCTATGACATTTAAATTTAAGATATTTCAAAAAGTGGAGTTAATCGATTTGTGCAGTGAACAGCTCATTTAATAGACTTAACTGCAATTAGTGCTTTGGTTTTTAAATGTTTAAATTCTCTTTTCATGTGTTCAACTTTCCACAATAAAGTATCCTTTTGCTCTGGTATTGTACACACTAACTTATATTAATATGAAAATCACACATATAAAGTTTCATTTGATCTGACAACTCCTTCTTGGTACATGATTTTTTTTTTGACAATGAGTATATATTGTACATTTCGCTTTTGCTTTATTTAGTATTTTCTTTATTTCTCCCAGTATAATATGTTGCCAGAAATGTATAGTTTCCTTGTTCTAATGTATAAAAACTGTTTATTTAATGTTATTGTACTATTATCTCCTTTACAGAATTTGTTGAATATTTTGAGTTTTAGTGATTGAAGAATTAAATTTTCATTTATAATATTGTGTTTATGGGAAATCATATTCCTAGTTATAATGGATTTGAATCATGATCAAATCTCCATTATAAACTAGACCTCTGTATATTATATTAGTGCATCACTGAAAATATAAATTTGCAATTTTATTTCGCTGAGACTGTTAAAGAATCTGAAGATTCTTAGAATTATAATATAGTAATTTACAATACAATGTATGTCTTAGAATATTTTGAACTGACATTCTAAACATTTAATGATTTAAAATGGAAAACTTTTCTGTCAGAAAAAAATATATTCAATTTATTGAATAAGGAAATCATATTTAGAAAATAAAATTCATAAATTACAATGTATGAAATTTTTTGAAAGATATGAAATAAAATGGTCAGATATGAAATGTAGTCATTCATAAGTAAAACAAGTTCTGATTCAGTTAATACGAATAAAACACAACAACAAGCTTATTCATCAAACCAAAATAATTTTTATTAAATCATTTTCAGCTATCCACCCATCATCAATAAACTACAGTCTGATGATGGACAGAATAATTTTTATTAAAGTACAGTAATGCCCACTTAACATAACGATGCATTTCAAATTTTCATAACATTAAATAGGGTATGACTTTGCAAAAATATGTGATTGGTGAAAAATAAATACAATTTATTACATTTTATGAAATTCATTTAATATATAACTTAGAATTATCTAAATAATACAAAGGTTTGAAAAAAGTTTTTCATCAATTTTTACAGAAAAATATTTAAAATTTGAATAATGTTAGATGGAGTAACATTAAGTGGGGTAATACTGTATCTGAAAGTGCTTTAATAAAAATTTCTTTGTTCAACAAGCTTCTTGTTTTTTTAATATAGTGATACTTATAAGATGGTAATATCAAACAGTTTTATTATACTATATTTAGAATTAATTTATAATACTATAATAAAACAATAAAAAATTAAACATACTCAGCCATAGTAACTGATAGGTTTTTAGCCTTTCTGAATTCATCTTCCGATTCAGGATTAAAAAGTAAAATTGAATGAAAATTTCCATCTCCAACATGACCTAATATAGGACCTATAATATATATTTCTAATCAGTAACATTTGCAATTTATAATATATATTATAACATATTATTCATATAATTAAACAGAATGTTAATCAGGTCAAATCTTGATAAATTTTTATATAGATAAATGATCAATCCAGTGGATAGTTACTATTATATGGCATCAGTCACAACAGATATAACAATATTTTTATAAAAAATTAATTATTTCAATCTGATTATATAATTTCAATTACTTTACTTGATTATCTGATTTAATAAAATAAATATTGTTAAAATCAATAGAATAATATTAAATATTAGAATATAATCATAAATTAAAAACATTTATAAATGCAAAAATATGAGTTCTATAAGTTTTAATTTCATTTAAACATTTTATTACTTATTTTAAATTCAGTGAGTTTGTAACATAAGATTATTTAAATATCAAAATTATTAGTGTGTCAATTCAAGATTAATTAATTATAATATTATGCTTAAGATGATGAGAATAGCTTTCATTTCTAACATAATTTCTAACATAAATAGACTATTTTTTTATTGATATATAAATATAATAGAGAGTTGATTATTCAATTATTCTGTACCATTGATGCCTAAAAAAATATTACAATATCTATTATTAGTGCACAGTTGTTATCTGAAGTATTATTTCTTTTACTAAAAATGCATTTATTTCTGATTATTTATTTGAAGATATATGTAATATAGACAGTCCTCGACTTATGAACAACTCATATTTAAACAGCAATGCAGGATGAGTTGCTAAATTCTGTTATTAATCAATGCAATTGATCTGGGTTTGATTTCCTGACCAAATGGTCTGGGTGGTATATGGAAAGCATTATATTTATATCCAGTTCTTGTATTTTTTTGTTTGTTAAATTTATTACAATAAAATGGAGTGTAATGATAAATATTGGTAGTGAGCAATCATAAATTTTGGGCATTTTCGACTTCCAACCATTTCTGACTTACAATGGCAAGATTTGAAATTCTTAGAACTAACTCTGGGTAAGTCAAGGACTACCTATATATCATAGAAATAATTTTAAATAAATGTAGTTCAGTATTTCTAATCTGAAATGCTTGAGACAGAGATTGTTTCAGATTTCAGCTTTTTTCCAGATTTAGGAATACACCTAACTCTCGTTTTATACAATGCCTTACCTATACAATTTTGGTTTAGCATGATTGAAAAATTTCTATTGAATTTTTGTTTTATATAGTATAATTTTGGTTTAACATGATTTAAATACAACACTGTCAATGAAGACGAGTGCAGTAATATTTCAAACTATGGACAGCAACAAATTAGCTGTTGCATCAGTGTTGGCAAGTGATCTTTATGCATATTGTACAGTACAATATATATATATATATATGATTTTTAATTTTTTTATAACATGCAATTATTAAAATTATTAATTAACATATATAGTAATTTATAATAATGAAAAAAATAATAATAAATTATTAGTCATGTTAATTTTCTTAACTCAGTGTGAAGAGATTTATAAGGAATTAAATAAAAGCAAAAAGCAAACACTGATATATATTTTATTGAGCTGATTCTGTAAATTTCTTTATAAAATGAATTAAAAAAATCTGAGATAGAGGATATTAGCAGCAATAACAGCAACTTTGAATTGAGAATGAAGACTGGTTTGTTATTAACAAGAGAAAATACAGAATAACTTGCTTTCATATATTTTGAATGGTTTGCATCTTTATTCCTAAATTTTTGTTGTATATCTATATAAAATTACTGTTAATTTAATTGTAATTTATTTTAAATAAAATGCAAATTATTTAATTGAGTGTTATGGAACCTATCCCTTAATTTTCTATACAAATGTTAGTCTCAATTTAAACAATTTTGATTTACACAGTACTTTTATAGAATCAATCTACCATATAAATCAAGGGTTAGATATGTATATGATATGATGGAATTGAAGTGAAATGAGAAAAAATTCACTATCAGCCTTTTTTAGCATTTTTACCAATATATAAAAAACACAATAGAAAATAAACAATTCAAGACATCTCACACTGACAATGTTTTGATAGCTTACTGAATTATGACACTGCATCATTGCTGTGAGTGCACTATTGTGTCTCTTTCACCATACAACAGTGAGTTATAATACTATCCTAAAAGGTTATATGCTGAAAAAAATGAGTTATGGATTTCAGAAAGGAATACTCAATCTGTATAATATATTGTTTCTTTTAAGTTCTGATTATTATTGACAAACTATTTCTTAAATTAATTATTTCTTATAATACTTCATATATTAAAATACAATATAATGACTTTGCTTAAAATATTATAATTTAATTGTAAGCTTAATTATACATCTCTTGTATAAGCCAGATATTTTATGTATGTTTATATTATTCAAACTATTTGATTTATTGAATCAACTTGGTACCAATTAATATTCAAATACTCAAAACTCTACTGTAGTTTATAAAATTTTAATTATTATAGTGAAATTTATATTTTATAGATCATACTACTAAACAAATTTCTGAAATGATCATTCACAATCAAATATAAAAAAAAAATTTGAAAAATACTGAGACATAAGCACAAAAATCAATCTATATTTTAAATTCTGATAAGACTGATGTTAAAGCAATATTTTGTTCAGTTTTTCAAAAGTTTTATAATTATTATGTTTAAATTAAACATCTATTCAAAACTGCTAATGATTGGCTTTGATTTGCTAATGACTGACTTGATTCATATTTGTAATGGTTGAATTTATTATATTTTTAAAATACCCTGGATTTTTAGATTTCCAATTAAGGAAAAGCCTGTGATCTCTGCTTTTGAATTTGCATATATCATAACTGTTATATATTCCTTATTCATTTTATAACTAATATTATAATTTCTTACCTGAAAGATCAATACAATTCCTCATGTAACACAGCAGCTAGGTTCCTATAAAATCTTGTAGAGTAAGAAATAATGTTATACCAGATTAAGAATCAATATAAACAGTGATGCTATATTTTTTATTAACTTTTGTAATGTATCATTTTAATTTTTATAACTACCTGTATTAGAAACAATTTTTATAAAAAAAATAATAATAATTGAATAAATGTCTTACAAATTGTGATATATGTTAAATAATGTATATTCATTTAATTTTTTTTTCCTTTTCATCACTGCTTAGCACAATCAAATGAGAATATTTTAATCTTCTGAAATTTCTTCTACAGTATCTAAATTTTATATATCTATTACTCTTTTTAAAAATCATTAATCTGGATCTGTTTGCTTTTGCATGCTATATATCTTTATAAATTTTATGGTATAGAGTCAAGTATTTTTTAAGCTTCTTTTTGAACTTTATGCTGTTTTCAGTTGAGAGTCATAAAATATGAAGATTTCTCAATAAATTTTTTTCATACTAACAAGTTAACAGCAGGATTCATAAAAAAAGAAAATAAATAAAAATGGTGAAAAATTTATATCCAATATAATAGAATTTTACCTATAGAAAAGCTCAAAAATACTATGTTCTGTACAATTTATCACAATTCTCAAACTATGTTAGAATGAAACTTCCTCATATAGATATATCCTTGTATAATTATCATTTATACAAGGATTTCCACAATTTTCTATGTTAAAGCAAAACTATGTTGTAAAATTATCATAATTGAGGGATTATCTATATTCATTTGAATGACTAGTTCAGTTCAAACCAGTTTCATCTATATTATAATAAAACTGACATTATATTCATAATTTTGTATAATAGATATTCTCTGTGGAAAACTTTTCTGCTTTTTCTTTTCTTTATTACTTATAAGTTTTTCTCTGTTGATTTAGAACTACTGAATATTATATCTAAATTTTAAGTTTTGAAGTCAAGGGAATTCACTTAAAATCAAAACTGTATCCTAACTGTTCCTTAAATATTGAAGGTTTTCACATAAAACCAAATTTGAAATTGGTGGCCACTGATGTTTTATATATAAACCACTTATAGATTAGTATATTCAATTATCATTTTCTGCTTTTTTAAGTGTTTTTTGAGATGACCTCCCATTTTCAGTTTCCAAAATAAGAAAGCTTCAGAATAAACACACTTTTTCTAAAAGGACAATGTCTAAAATCATTGAAATATCAATACAACTTCAGCTAACTTTTTAACAAATTTTTTCTTCAACTTGCCTTTTATCAAAATTAAATTTTACCTTCCATTGAAAAAACAACACAGTTTCATTTATTTTTTATACTTCATACAACAGATAAAAAAACATGCAGCATACGAATAAAATAAATTAATCTATATACATAAAAATATTATTCTTAATTTTTAGAAATAATATTTTTATGTACATAGATTAATAATATATTACATTAATAATTTATATTAATAAAAAAATAAATATGAAAACATGAGATTCAAAAACAAAAAATGAAAATAAACCATTATTAGACTAAAAACAAAATTAATATAAAAATTCTATAATGTACCATCCTCTTTTCAATGACTAGTATTAGCAAAATCCAAAGTCAGGATTTACATAATATTTATGATTAAATAACATGCTGTATATTAATTCTGTTAAGCATAGTGTTAAAATCTGTGTTATAATTATCTCTTTATTTAACCTTAAACTTATTTTGATATATAGAATAATCAGCCCTATTAATATAATTTAAAACAGCACTGCCTATTTGACAAAGTAACAATAAAGTTGAAACTGGAACGATTTTATCAGTTTTCTCTAAACATTAAAAATTATAATACTAATATATGATAACACAACATTCATCATAATACAATACAATTATATAGCATACCATGTATAGACTGAACTGAAATTAAATGTATGTCAATACTATGGCAAGAAGGAATTGGAGGAAATCTCAAGCATGATTTGGTTAATTAACAGCTAACTGATTGAAATTTTAGTAATTGTAGTTTTGCTGTCTTTCATAAATTAAATAGAATTAAAAGAATAGTCAAAATCTAATATGTCATTTATCGAGATTTGATTATGATAAAAATTATCATGCTTTTTTAATTAAATTAATTTTCTCACCTATAATACCTGAATTCTTTATATCTTGTTTAGTTTCTACAATTAGTTCTGTTAGGTGTGAGATTGGAACACAACAATCTGTTACAAAACTCTAAATAAACTATTATTTTAACTTGGGTAGTTATTTAAAAAATTTGTTAAAATATTTAAAATAAACTTACTCTACTACCAGGTCTCAAAGCTAATGTAGCATAAAATATCTGGTGTCTAGCCTTCCATAATTTATTTCTTATCTCTGTGTCTTTAGCCCATATAAATTCTGATCCACCATGTGATTTTGTAATTTTTCCTGAAAAACAATTGTTATTTGTATATTTTTATTTTAATATATTAAAGTAATCAAGAATGAAACAATTGCAATATGCAATATTTCAAATGCTATAACAACAAAAAATATATTATTACTTAATTTTGCAATATACTTAGCATTTTATAATATTTAAATAAGACACTGAATTTAAGTATATAACAGACTCTTGATTACCTAGGAATGGATTATCTAGGTTGCAGATTAATCCTGGATAATCTGCAACTTGAAAATGATGTTTAACTATTGATGTTTTATCTTAGATGCAATATCTGAAAGATTTTTGAACACTCAAGATTTGTTCTTTATTACATCTTAGATAACTGGCAATCAAAATTAGAATCAAATTAAAATTACAAATATTGTCATAATTTCTTGCTGTAAATAAACAAATTTCTTTTTTCCTTTTTCAATAAATAATATAAATATATTTATGCATTTAAATATATCTTAGTACAATTTATTTATTTATAATATTAAATGCATGTTGTTCTTAATTCCAAATTTTTGAGTATTTTGTTGATTATCTGGCGAAACTGATTATGTAATTAATTGGAACAAATAATTAAGTGTATCTTTTTTTATCATAATTTGAACAAAAAAGATATGAGTTTGAATCATTTAAGATATATATTTAAATTCTAATTTTACTTAATGATTTCAGTATTGTTTAATTCAAAATTTTTTCATATATTGGCAAATATCAAAATATTGAAAATATCAATTGGCATTTTCTGATTTACAAAACAATGTATTTTTGTATTTTATATAGTTCAAAAACTTGCAAAATAATTTTGCAGATATTTTTGAATTTTGAATTAATTATTCATAATAAACTTCATAGCGATAAAAGTGATACACAAAAATAACAAACTTAACTCTAAACTAATCTTATTAAATTTTTCTTAGTCAGAATTGAATTTGTTATTTGCTTCATTAAAATTAATTATCAATTTTTAGGCTATTTTCCAAAAGAAATGGCAATTATAAAATAGAACTTATGTTTGTCTGTCTATCCCCCACTAATAACTTTTGAACTAATTAGCCTGATCAATTTGTTTTTTCAGAAGTAATTTAAATTTATTATTTATTCCTATCAACTTATATGCATTTCATGAAATTTTTACAATGATGTTCTACCATTCGTGGTCATCTTGATACTGCATCTGGTAGAGTCATTTAATTTTTATCAAAATTTTATTTTTATTTTTGATAATAGATAGTGTTAAATATTAGCAGCATAGAGATAACATATGGCTTACCTATTATAAATGTCTATCACAATGATGTCACAGGCACATAGATGTGATATCACAAATACTGGTGATTTGTGTCATCACAATGATGTAACAATGATAGAAATCATGATTATATCCTATCACTATGATGCTGATGCCATCATAACATCTATGCTGGTTAAATCATTAAAATTGAACACAAAAAAGCCAATGGATTTCAAATGCTATAATAAATGGAAAATAAAAAATATAGTTGGAAAGTAAGCAATTTTAGTTCTTTCTGGAATTGCTTATTTAAATTAAAGCTGTCATCATTTATAATTTAATAATTATTTCATCAAATAATTGTGAGATATTAGATTACCATTTTTTGACAAAATATATAAAAATAAATCTATAATAATAAAGGGATAATAAAAGGCAATATGCATGTTTGCACATATATATGTGTGCATTTATTGTTATAAATTTCTAGACAATAGGAGTTAAACCTTGAAAGTTGAGTGGTATGTCCAGGTTTACTTGACGATTGTAGTATTCAACATAATTGAAATCAACTTGGGAATCAAATATATATTGAAATTTAAAAATAACCCCAACCTTTGGAAAAAATATCTACAAATACTAAAACCGAACTGTATATCATTATTCACTGATCCATAAAATTTTCTTACAAAAATATTAAAATAATTTTATCATCATCAGTAAAAACAGAAACACACAAAGACTACTGTATAATTTACTTATGCAATTTATTAAATTTAAATTAAAAAATGCAAATTTAACAAGTGAAATGTAAATACTAGTAAGTTTATGATATCAAATATATTATAGATGTAATAATATATAAGAAACATTTTGCTAATTATCATTATTTTGTTTCCGAAAATGTGGTAATTAATGAATTGAAAATTTTTTTTGTATTCACCAAAAATTAAGCATTGTTGATATCTCATATTAATATAAATGAAATATACTACTTAATGTTTATAATGTACAATCAAATGAAAAATTTTATAATATTCTACATTTGTCTTTTTAAATAATTAAATGGCAATCAAGTTTTTTCAAAAATTAACAATTATATATTTTTCTTACCTACTAGTTCAGCACATGTTTCAACATCTGCTTCATTTCCATGAAATTCTATAAATAATGTTGGAGCTATTTTATGATCAAGATTGTTATATTTATTTGATGCTTCAATAGCTATTTCATCTAATAATTCTGTAAAATCAATTTTTTATTAATAAATACTATGAAATTAATAAATTTATTAGGAAACAAATATAATTTACCTATTTTTGCAACTGGTATGCTTAACTGTAAAGTCTCAATTGTAGCATCAACAGCTGCTTTTATGGAAGGAAATGCACAAACTGATGAAACCATCTAAAATAATCCATCCATTAAATAACTATCAAAAATAATCCTATATTAAAATATTTAATTTTATACAAAAATTAAATTAACATAAAAATTTCATACTATAAATACATAACTAAAATTTTCAAAATGCTTTAAATAATCATATCTAATATAGCTTTGTGAAAACAAATTAAAAATATAAATCTATTCATTTTTTTCTTTTTGTTTTAGAAAAAATAATTTTGAAAATATTTGATAAAATTTAAAGCTATCTTGTTTCACTAAAAATGCACACTTATCAAAGCCTCTTGACTTTTTAAAGCTGTTGTGTTAAGAGTTTTGATAAGTGTGCATGGATATTTGATATTTCATTATAAAAAGAATTAATACTTTAACTTTTTTAAAAGAATGACAATATTTTTTTAGTTTTATCTTACCTTATTAAACTATGATTATTAACTAATTATTAGTTTGAAAATTATCATTATTAGTTTAATAATGATAAATACTATTATCATTATTAAGATAAATAATGATATCTTATCTTACCATTTCTGGCATAGCATGTAGTTTGACAGTGATTTCTGTTATAAAACCCAAAGTTCCTTCTGATCCAATAAATAAATCTGTTAGATTATAACCAGCAGATGATTTTCTATAAATTAAAAAAAATACATAAATGAATATATTAATAATATATAAATTAAATTTTTTTAAAAATTTAGTATTTTATTTCATGAATAATCTTATATATTTATTTTAAGTTGTTGGTTGGTTTGTTTGTTTATATAGAATAATCTCCTAAATGGTAGAAGTTACAAAAACCAAACTTTCCTGATTATCCAACTTAAACAACTAGCTTATTCAATATTTTTTTAGAATAACCATTACTGAAAAATTATAAATAATCCAAAAATCCACAGAATTTACCGATTTAATCAATAAATGGTACTGTGTGTCAAAATCCTTCAATCTGAAAAGTTTGTTTTCCCTGATGACTCACAGCTCTATCTATTGACTAAGTTGTTAAATTCTGTGGATTGTTGAATTTATTCATAATTTATTTTAGAAAACTGGTTCTAAAAAAATCATTAAATAATCTAGTTATTTAAATCAGATTTTCAGAATCATGTTGAGTTTGGCAATTGTAGGTTCTACCATTTAGCATATTAATGGAAACAAATAAATACAGTATATAATCCAAAATACATATAGAAAATAAAAATTTCTTTACGATATATAAATAATTATTGTTTAATACTTCATCTAAACTCTATTTAATGAATGCAATTACTTGTCAAGATGCTCAGTTATAATGACTTGAAAAATTATGCAATTCTATTGATAAATAATTTTGCAATTTTATACTCTAATAAATTCAGAATGAACAAATACTATCAGTTTATAATTCAATTACTTTGATAATATAACATCTCAACAAATATGAAGTTTAAAATAACAAATGAAATCAATGCATAAAATATTTTTTCAATTAAAATAAAATTCTTTTTAAGACACTATATAATGACGATTGGCAAAATGATCAATTTTTGGTAGGTATAATATACAATATCAAAGCATTGCAAATTTCAATGTTCCTTCAAATAATCTTTTTCAAAATAAAAATCAGAAAGACACAAACTCATAAGTTTGTGAATCTTCTGGAAATTATGAGTGTTGTATTAAAGAAAAACTAAACAACTGAAACTGCTTACAGATATACATATATGATTTTATATAAATTTTAAATAAATTATGTTCTGGAAGTTTTTTAAAAGAATTTGTATATCATGATTAGAACATGAATATATTTATAACTAGCAAAGTGTCACAGTGCTGCTAGGCATAGTTTGGAAATAAATATATATATATATATATATCTCAAACTATACCT